>JAHWFP010010064.1:0-16187 GCA_023313725.1 Lithobius niger | reverse complement strand
CATTCCACATCTAAAATGATCAAGCAAATGATCAGAATGTAGTACGCGTTTTTTTAGGCTTCAATTCATAAACAAATTCACTAAACAAAAAGCGGCTTCGTCGTTTAGAAAACCAGCCCCCTTCTGCCGTGCGCCTAAATAGCCTCAAGGCGAGACACGCGATTTTTACCCCAGCTGGTCTCAGCTTGAAAAATACGCTCGAGGAGCTTTTATGATACAGCTCTTTTGCTGCTGACAGACATTCCACATCTAAAACAATCAAGAAAATGATCAGAATGTAGTATGCAATTTTCTTAAGGCTCAGTTCATAAACAAACGATATGGTAACCATATATCACTCCAACAGTCTGGCCACCTAATAGCTACATGCGCCTCTTGCTCAGATTCTCAGCCATAATACCTCTGACTACAGTACAGGACTAAACATGCTACGTAGCGCAAGAATCATGAACCTTCCTCATCCAACCTGATTCCCCTTGTCTACTGAATGGATCGTATAAAAAAATGTCTTATATACTGAATGGAGCGTATAAAGAGTGTCCAAGTTGTAACTTATCTTTGTATGCAATCCCTTGTCACAAGATCGTCTGGGAGAGAGGATGTGGGTTTCGTTTCCCGGCTCTAGGACACTTAATTCAACATCACCGAATCTTATTTTACCAAAGCCTCGATAAAGGTATTTTCTTTCTGGCACATGCAGAACTGCCCTTGAGCCAGGAGTTGAGACACGCGATTTGTAGCCCAGTCGGACTTGGCTTGAAGAAGCCATTCCCTTTCCGGCACGCGATTGAACTGTTACTGAGCCAGGAGACGAGGCATGCAATTTTCAAAAAAAGGCATGATTCAGCCTTGGCTTGTAGAAGCGATCCCCTTTCTGGCATGAACCTAAACTGACAATGAGCCAGGAGGCGAGACACGCGATTTCTTCCCCAGTCGGCCTTGGCTTGAAGATACCTTATCCATCCCCGCTGCAAGGACGTTTCAACGCTGTAGCACGCAAGTTGCTGCATGCTAGAATAAACATGCTTGGTATTTTATCATGCATACTCCTTTGTGCCGCTTTTGGTATAGATTGGTTTTTTTATTCAAATAAATTTTGCTGACTTTACATGGTTTCCTTGTTTCACAAATTTTAAGAATTTTTACTAAAAAGCCATCTCCTTCCCCGCTACGTGTGATGCTTTGAAACAGCAACCACACGTCGTCTATAATTTTTTACTAATATAAAAGATTTCGTGCAAGGCAAAATCTTACCTAGAAACTATTCCTGTTTAGGCTGGACTATTGCTGAGTAGAGACACCAGCTAATAGCACACTATTGATCGAATGTCGATGTTTCACAAATGAAATATTTCTAGCACCCTTTTCTGTGTTCAATATATTTTGTTTAAATAGGCCTAATTTAGCATTAATCTTTTCATAGCTTTACGTAATTTCACTTAAATTTAAGGCTTAATAGATAGTTTGTATTTGAAATATCCAAAATGCAACTCCAACAATCGTCCCATCTGCGAGCTGCACGTGCCTCATTCTTGAATGACGGCTGTTAGCATTGCCAGCCGTAATCGTACTGACAACACTACTAGACCACGCGCCTCCTACGTGGCGCAACAATTGTGGACCATTCGCACAGCAGGATTCCGAAACTAACAATCAATTTCGAAAAATTCATTTCAACTATGGTCCATAGGGGTTTTTCGCTTTTTTCGAAGGGAAAAATTTTACCTACAACTACGAAAATACGCCTACGCGAAATCCGGATTAATTTTCTGTCTTTTGACACCTTTCTCATATTTTTAGGCTTCCTATTTCAAGAGGAGAAGAGGTACATATATATATATATATACCGACCGCTAGTTTTTAATGGTTTAGATTGGGGATCGACCGGGTAACAAAAAACCGGGTCCGAGCCGAGTCCGAGTAATTATGAATACCCACCGAGCCGAGTCCGAGTAGTAAAACCGGGTCGTAAATTTTCAATTTTTCCTTTGTTTAATATGCAGCTTTTTTTTTACTTTGGTTGCGTTTTTTTTTGCTTTCAGTCATTTTCATTTTGCTTTCGTCCAGTTTTGTATTGCGCATCGTATAACAATGAACGAAGGCATAAAAAAGGACGAAACCAACTTTAAATTACTGTAAAATACCAGTAATTCGTTCTTCCAAATTTTTTAATTATAAACTTTACGCAATAAATAAAGTGAAGTCAAAAATTAAATTGACTAGCAATTCTTTGTTCCAATTCTTATTTTTTTTTAAATAAAGTGAAATGAAAAATAAAATGCATTTTGGTTTCTTTGTCTCACAATAGGCTTTTTCTGGCTTTAAGCCTTTAAGCAACGATGTGGCCCAAGTGGAGTAACGACGTATGTATACTTTGAAACTTTTATGGGGAAGTGCGGGTCGAAAAATGCAATTTTCGGCCAAAATATCGACATCAGAAAAAACTGAAATTCGCTACCAGTACCCGATATGTTGTGCATCGATTTCTGTAAACAGAACGTTGATATCGATGTCTATACTTTTATAAAAAGATCTTTAAGTTGAGTGCAGTGTCACTAAAAATTGCGAAAATGTGGAGTTCATTCCTTTTTCCGGAGTTCAAGAACAAAAAACTGGTGATTTTCGACAGTGGTAACGATCGAACCGTTTGACTGGGCGCCGCCATCTTGGGTTCAATGAAAAGCTGGAATCCTCTCTATCTGGGCCTCTCAACATATTGGCCAATCAGATGGAATGTGAGAGGCTGTGTGTGGCAGTCTCGAGCTGCATTTCCAAAGCAATTCGAAGATCGCGTTTCCTCATTGGACAGTTTGCACCACGCGACCGATTTGGCGCGCTCTCATTGGCTGACCGGCGGTTTCACAATAGCCGCCATGGCGCGCTTCGGATTTCACGCAAGCGCTTACGCTCAGTTCGTTGTAGAAAATCACGAGAAAGGTGATGTTTCACAACATTAAAAAATTTACAACAGCAGCTGCAATATATAACTAAAATGGAAAATGAGCCTATAAACCTTAACACTATCGCTTATCAGGTGGGAACAACAATTTTTAGCGTAACTATCACGGACTTACGGACACGTTTTCTCAACACGGAGATTTTCAATTTTAGATCGTTTACAGCCTACAATTAAAAAAAAATTGGTTCTCCGAAAGTATTAAAGCAATTTATCTGATTTTTTCTGTGCACATTAATGAATATCGATTGCGTGCAAGTAGTTGTAGGGGGATCCAGAAGGTATAAATGAAACTATGAAAATAAAAATAATTTGGTCAACAAATAATTATTTCCCTGTTTGTACTCGGTCGAATTTGTACCGAGTCCGAACCGGGTCAAAAATAGCATTACCCGGTACCGGCTCTGGTATTTACCCGGACTCGGTCGAACCCTATTATATGCACATATATATATATATATATATACATATATACCGACCAAAAGTTTTTAATGATTAAGATATTTCTTTATATTTATTCATCTTTGGCACTGTGACATCCATTTGTACTGTTTTTTCTTTACTAATAAATAACTCGTTTTCTATAAGCCAATTGTTTAGTAAGTTAAAATCATATTGTAAATTTTCCATCATTTTGTCATATTGATTATGTAATGAAATTAGTATTGTGTCATCTGCAAATAAAAAAGTTTGTATTCTGTGAAGACTGTAATATCATTTGCATATGTCAAATATAATAAGGGGCCTAGAACTGATCCTTGTGGTACTTTGTAGCTTGTGTTCATTTATTTGTACTGTTGTTTTTCTATTTTGTAGATAGCTTTTTATTATATTATAGATTTTTCCTCTTAATCCTACTTTTTCACATTTCCTTAATAATATACCTTGGTCAAACGTATTGAAAGCCTTTTTTAAGTCAACCAATATTATTCCTACATATTTTCCTTCATTTAATGCTTTTGTAATTACTTCATTAATATCTATTAATAGATCAGTCGTTCCTTTTTTTGTGTGTATCCGTATTGTGCTTTTGTTATTATTTGCATTTTTTCTAAGAAGCTTCTTATTTTACTTGCAAAGAATTTTTCTATTACTTTATCAATTATAGAAAGTAATGCAGTAGGTCTATAATTAGTCTGTTTTGTCTGTTTTATTTCACTTTTTGTATATCAGTCTTGTAACTTGTATTTTTAACATGTCTGGCCAAAATTCTTTGTTAATCATTGCATTAATTTACTTATAGCTTTAGCTGTATTTGTTTTAATTTGTTTTATGTGTTCAGTTAGCATTGTATCAATTCCTGTTGATTTTGTGTTTTTTATTTCATTTATTATTGTTACTATTTCTTTTTCATTAGTATTCTCAATATACATTGATTTCTTTATTCCTTTATGTTGTCTATTTTTTTTTGTAGTATTCTCCCTCTTTACACATTTTATGTTTTATTTTAAAGTTTTCTCTTAATTTTGGTACTTCTTCTAAGAATATAATCATTCAAATCATTTGCAATGTCTAATGTGGCTTCTGTTTTAAATGTCTTTATCATATTTCATCAATATGTTCCTTTTTCTTTTTATTTGTTACTTCGGTTATCACATACCAAATTATTTTTTTAATTTTGTTTCAGTTTCTCCATTTCTCCTTTATAATATATTTGTTTACTGTCTTTAATTTTCTTCTATATTTCTTTCTTTTCTATTTTATATTTTTTAATCAATTCTGCATATATGTTTCCTGTTTTCCGTATTTGATTCCAAAGTTTATTTTTATTGTCTGTTTTTGTAATTAACTTGTTTGGTATCCATTCTTTTCTTTTTTTCTTCAACATTTTATGATTCGGTTTGTTTTGTATCTTATTGTTTAAATAAATATTATTTATTTGATTACTATTTCACTGTGGATTTCATCAGGACAATTTAATTTATTCGAGTTTTCCCAATTTGTTTCATTCATTTCTTTTATAATTTGCTTACTGTTAAATTTCACAAAATGTTCATTTTTGTTCTGTAGTTCTTGAGTTTTATTATCCTTTTTACTTTGATACCACATCCAACACATAGTAAAATAATGAAGTGATATTTTTTCAGTTAATGTTTCTCCTCTTGTTTCTCCTTTTTCTTTTTTATATAAGTATGATCAAGACACGATTTCTGTAATTAATTATTTCCATTTTTAAGTACAAATTCTTCTTTTGTTGGTGAATCTTTTTTGTTTTCGTAACCAAGTTCTGAGAATATATTTTCATACTTATCAATCACTATTTGTTCATATTTGTCTTCCACATTATCTGGATTTTTTAGAATATCAATATTTATATCACCCATTATTATTTGAAATGTCCAATTTTTTGTATTATTTTTTACCAGAGTTTTTAATTTCCTAATAAATTCTTTTTTACCAGACTTTGGCTTTTTGTATATTGCAATGAGCCTTTTACTGCACTCATTATTATTTTTATTTATTTCAATTTCTAATACGTTATTTTCTTTAAAATCTATTTCGTTAAAACTTACTTAAAAACCTCTTTCACAAATATTATGATTCCTCCTCCTCTTTTTGTTGTTTCCCTTGTTATTGTTTTCCTTATGTAACCATTAAGGTCATGCAATTCTGTTTCTTCTTTTTTGATATTTATTTCTGTTAACAGTATAATTTTCCAGTTTACCTTAGTATTTACTATTTTTTGTGTCATCAAATCCCAATTTTTCCTTAGACTTCCTACATTGCATGTAATATTTTCACATTTTCACTATTACCCATCTCTTCACAGATTCTTCCTACAATTTCATTACAGTTCTCAAAAACTTGATTTATGAATCATGCATTTGTTTGTAAATTCTGTAAATCTTCTTCTCCACGAATAATTTTTACTTCTTTTTCATGTTCGTCTTTCCTCATCATGATTTTTTTCATTCCGGAACCACACATATTTATAGTTATCTCTTGCAAAGTTCCGTGTCTACCAAAAAAGGCTCTTGGTGTTGGGGGTCATATTTTCATTCAAGTAAATTCGTTTCCTATTTCCATTTCTGTATATATTGTCGTTTGTTACTATTTTTTTCCATTGTTCTAACCACGTATTTCTACAATCTCTATGTTTGAATTATATGATTAACACACTAGGTTTACTTGAATCTCTGTTCGGAATCCTGTGAACTGTATCAATGTGATCGTCTCTGAATTCTTGTACGTTAAAATTCTTTGCTAGTTCATGCACTACTTTTTTATATCTTCGTTTGGCAACCAGTCTAACTGTTTATTTAAGGTTTTTATTTCGGTCGTATTGTTCCTTTTCTTTTGACTCTCTCTTCAGTACTGCTAATGTTTGTTCAACAGTTTTGTTTCGTACTTCACAGTTTTCTAATTCTTGTATTCTGTCTTCCATGGTCTTTATTTGTCTTTTTATGGTTTCGTTTTCCTTCTTCAGTTCTTGTTGCTCTTGGCTTATGAAATCCATAGTCTTAATTAAGGATTGTAGGGTGTCGTATGCGTTTATCATCTTGTCAATTTTCGTTTCCATACGTATGACGAGATTTAGATCGGGGGTTTGAATGATATCTCTGTAATGTGTGGTGCAGTGACAACCCGGACCACTGCACTGTGACTGAGGTTGGCGCTAATGACCAAGCTGTCGATGCGCCATTATGCCTCATTTTCCCCCCCCATACTTATCAGTCTAGCTTCTAATCTTGTACTTTGTTCTTGATTCTCTTCTAATACATTTTTTCCTTCTGGTATTTGTTTGCCTTGTACCGATTATTCGTCTTCTTCATCACTTGAATTATTCTCATCGTCTTCCTCATCATTTGCTTGTTTCTGTTCTTTTTCTGATTTCTCTGATAGTGTTCTTGATTTTCTACACTTTTTACATTTCCATTTTTCTTTTTCTGCTTCCCTTTTAGCTTTCCATGTTCGTTGTGTTAGACCTGACCTGCACAGTTATAATCATATTTTGCATTACAGTTTCCACATTTACCCCATTCACCTTGATTTCCTAGTTTAGTTTTACAATTTCCACATCTGGACATGATTTTTTTTCTTCAATTACTCTTCTTTTCCTCGTTCAGTTAGTACTTAATCATCGTAATTTCACTTTGGTTCTCACAGTTTTGGTCTGGATTAAGTTTTTTGTAATTTTTGCAGTTTTCGAACAAAGATTGATCCGGATGAAAACTTTTTGCACTTTTTGCACCTCTTTATACTTTTCAAACACATCCAGTTTTCTGATGTCCATTTTTTCTGTTATCTTTCCGAATGTTTCTGCCTCAATTGTTTTCACTCAAATTTGATATTTCTACTTGCTTTATTAATAATAATAATAATAAGACACTTTATTGCCATATGTAAGAAGCAATGCAAGAGGGAAGAATACCAAATTAATACCACTGACTCCCTGACACAAGATTTTTTTTAATTACAGTGCCCAGATTAAAACCAGAATACAACACGAAAATGCATAAAAACATACTTAAAACAACAAAACAAAAAGGGTGAGAAAGGGCACCTTAGTCACAAAATCCTAAGCACCAATTAATCACGGGCAGTGTTCATATCTCAACAGAAAGGCCTTAAGGCTAAAGTCATTGATCAGTCTATTGAATTCGTTCACTGAGGAAGCCAAGACAATGCAGTCACTAAGTGAATTCCACACTGGCACCACCCTAAGGAAAAATAAAGACCTTATTACTGTTAAGTTAAAATTTAGGGATTACAAGTCTGAGACAATTGCCCCTGGTACGAGCATAGGTGCTGAATTCAAACAGCGGTAGATCATATAGTAGTAAGCCGTGGACAATGGTAAATGTCAGGATAAAGTATGCTTTTAATTTTCTCAGCTCAAGTGAGTCAAGCCCAAGTATCCTCAGGCATTGGCAATAGGACAGATTATTAAAACCGGGTAGTCTTTATAAAACGTTTCTGTACAGGTACGCCCAAAACTTGTACGCATACTCAATAAGTAAGCAGACAAATACTTTAAAAGCTCAAAGTTTGGTTTTCAAATTTTCCAATACTAAGCATTGCTTCACTACTGCAGCATGGAGGTAAACTTCGGATGCAATAGTGTTGCAGTGGTTGGAGAACCTAAGCTCACAATAAAACCAGATGCCAAGATCTTAAAGGATTGAGTAAAAATACTCAATCTTTTGTTGGCCAAGATTTAACAAAAAAATCTCAAGCCTGCTGACAGAGAAACTTTGGCATTTGTCTATTGATAATAGCAATTGCCAATTCTCGAACCATAC
Source organism: Lithobius niger (assembly GCA_023313725.1). Lineage (NCBI taxonomy): Eukaryota > Metazoa > Arthropoda > Chilopoda > Lithobiomorpha > Lithobiidae > Lithobius > Lithobius niger. The sequence continues at coordinate 7,988 of JAHWFP010010064.1, read as the reverse complement.
GTGCGCATATGCTTTGCCCAATTCAAGACGAGAAAAGTTGTCATTAGTAACAATAGTAGAGCAAAGTTTACGATCATCAGATAATTTAAATTGAGATACATTTGATTCAACATTTTGAAGGTTGCTTATAAAGAGGACAAACAGAAGAGGGACGAGCACACAGCCCTGAGGGACACCACTGATCTGCTCACAAGATACAGAGAACTTCTGCTAGACTAGGACGACTCCCAGGCCAACATTGCCCTTCAAAACAGAAGAATTTTATTTTTTAAGAGCAGTTGAAGGTGTACAACAGATTCAAATGTTTTTTGTAGTCGAAAAGAATTATATCCGTATTAACACCAGGGAGTCGTTCCGTTATTTTTTTCGGTTCGATTTCCGGTTACGATTTGGCTTTATGTAATATTTCGGTTCGGTTACGGTTCGGTTCGAACCATTTTTATTTTTTGGTTTTAACCGGCTATAACCGGTTACAGTTTTAACCAGTTATAACTGGTTATGGTTTAACCGGTTTTACTCGGTTACGGTTTTAATACTTGACTGGCCATAATGAGTTGCTCGAACAACTAACAACAAACAAATAAGTTTTGCCTTAGATTGCAAATTTGCGTGACTTTCTAGTTGCTTTTTAGTTACAAATTTGCAAAGCTTTTTAGCTGCTTAGTTTTCAGATTTGCAATGCTTACAAATTTACTGTAATATCAAATTCAACAGTTTTTTAACGGAGTATCACTTGTTCAGGGCCGTAAGATAAGTAGCTCACTCAATTTAAAAGAGGTTTACATTGGAGGCCACCTGACTAAAGTAGTTTTAACAAAAAAAAAATTCTTTCAAAGCACTTCCTACCGAAACCAGGCAAACCACTACAGTAAGGGAAATTGCTTAGTAGTCCCCCAATGTTATTGTAGTTTCCACCAACCTATCTTTTTCATACAGGCCTGGTCCGGAGAAGACAATGTTTGGGCCTTTGCTCGACGCTTTCCCCCTCCCCACCCGCCTTTGGTTCGTATACAACTGTAATGTGGAGAAAGGTTAGGAGTGGGGGGGGGGGGAGAATGTTACTACAATTTTGGTGTATCATTGTTACCTTGCAAACTATTCATGGTCGCACGAAATATAGCATTGTGGGTGAACCCATGCGGGACATCATTACTCATTGTTTGCTTACTGCTTAGGTACCTTAGCATAGTATTATTCTAAATGGCATGCTAGCAGTCAATTTTTTTCTGAATAACTTAATTTAGCCAAGGTGTAACTACTTAACTGCACATTCGTTATTAAAACTTTATTAATTACTGTTGTTAAATCTGTATCTGCGATTGCAGGATAGCGTATTGCTAAAAACAACAACGATGATCCAGACTGTGATGTCAACAAACGTGCAAGAACCGAAAAAAATAACCGATATTTTATTTCAGTTTGGTTACGGTTACGGTTAATGCCACCTGTAAGTTTTCGGTTCGGTTACGGTTTCGGTTTGGCAATTTCAAACGGTTTTTACCGGTTTTCGGTTACGGTTCGGTTACAGTTCGACTCCCTGATTAACACCCATGCCAAGTGGCTCAGTCCACCCATCTAAAGCCAACAAAAGTTGGTGAACTGCAGATCCCCCCAGGTAAGAAGCCATTGATCATTAATCAGTGAATAAAATTAAATTTTGGGACGTGGTGCATCATTGTGTTGTGAACAATGGTCTCCATGATCTTGCACAGTACAGAGGTCAATGAAATGTAACGATAATTACCTGGATCTGTGGGACTGCTTTCTTTTTAAAGAAGGGGACCACTAAGGCAGTTAACCAATCGTCAGGAAGAATGCCTAAAATGAATGAGATGAAGACCAAAGTGGCGAAATAGTCAAGTTATATTTTTTCCGAGAAAAGTGGAATAATGACGAGAGGTTCCCTTTGACGAGGTTTTTAATCTGAATTGACGTTACAAGTTCCTTTACCCATTTGGAGTATTTTTTGCAATCAGAGAACAATTTAATACTTGCTGGTGACCTGCTAGAGTGTACATTATGCCAGGCATCAATTTTTAGTCTATTGAGTTTTGCCACTTTCAAGGAGTTCAGTGTTTGAGAGTAGTGTTTGTGCCTCTAAGCATGAAAACAAAGTGTGGTGCGTGATTTAATTACCCTCTTGAACTTGTTCCAAGCAACATTACTGAGGTTGCACCCCAGTAATTCAATTTCCGAATTGACCTCATCCAAAAAATCACGAAACCTATTAAAGTTAATACACTGTTTAGATTGAATGTGGTTAACAGTTAGCAAGTGCTGTTGTTTAAAAACGACTATACTGTGATTGCTTGTAGCATTCCACATTTTGACAATTATGTCGAAAATAGCCAGTTTTATTTTAGTTGTTCCCTGTAAATGTTAAATTTCCCTGCTGAATCGAATGATCCATGACTGTTCATTAGTTCAATTTGTGTTGGTCAAAAAATAAACCAAAGTGATAGTTAACATCCGTCCTAAGGAATGTTTTGGCCATATTTCGACTTTGATTTTTCCTTGGAAATGTTCCATTTCCCTGTAAATCGTGTGGTCCATAACTGTTTTCTATTTCTGAGTTTGTAGGTGTGACAGATATTTGATAGAACCATTGCCTTCACTTTTTATTTGGAAACAAATCAATGTGTTTTACAATTTAACCACGTGACCGCATCCTCACAGTTTAACTTTCTGACTATGAAGCAGTAATAAAACGGACCGAGCAACTTACTTAATCTGGTTGTGTTATATTCAAGTGGTATAAAATTAGACAACACTGAAGATAAACTTTGTAATATCGGTTAAAATTCAAGCTGGGAGTATAGTTCAGGAATTAGTACAGGGATTATGTAACAATAACAAGGGTCTCAAGACTTTCATTTATGTAGAATAAAAATATTAACTTAGAACACTATATTGCAAATAGTTTTAAAAAGTTTGAATTCTCAAGATTTGCTGCGTCAGTAGAGGGTAAATTTTTGCAACAACAAAGCATGTAGATGTGTAGATAGCACATCCGTATAGTTTTGGACCGTTGTGGTTCTCAGCCTCCAATACCTAAAGGAAATTACATTTGATTCCAATATATCACTTAACATAAATGTAACTTTCAATTCTGTAAATGCATAACCGATCAATATAACACATCATCGCCTTCTAACACCGGATTACATGAATGCCCTAACAAGGACCTAACTTACACAGCCTAACATATCCCTTCTTACTACTGCAGCGTTTGGCCCCTCCTGATATTCTTTTCTGCTTTTCAGTGTTTCTAATTGAATTTAACCCTACATTGATTAAAGCACAGTAGCGTAATCTGAAAATTATTCAACGACATCAGTAGTCATGTTTTGCATAGAACCATCAGCGATCGAATCAGTGCAGTTTTTTTAAGTTTAGCAGCAATGGTAAAATGTTTCATTAAGTTGGTTTGCTCGTTTACCAACCGGTTTGAGGTTATACTTATTACTGGGTAGTCTGACTGAAAAGGTATTTTTTATGCCATTGGCTGACTCATGTGTGGCAGCTTTCTCTAGTCTACGTGATGTAAGCATGAACACATGCAGTACAGTACAGTACAGTAGAACGTGCATGTTCACGTAGCGTTTAGAGCCTGTAATTACATTGTTTTTTTTTTGTAATAGTGTTTCTGCTTTTTTATACTCTCTCTTGTGATAACTTTCTTTAGTTTTGGAAAGAAAACCATTTCCAAATATATTTTGTTAATGCATCTTGGAAAAATATAATCTGAATTTAATAGAAGTGCTTTCTTCTTGCTTAATCCAAATGTCAGCACTAATTATTTTACGAAATTTTGTTGGGATGAATGTACATAAAAATACTAAATTGGTTAAATTTTCCCTTAAGCTTCAAATGTTGATTCGGAAAAGTACCTACACCAACTGATAGAAAAACGTAACTGTTTATTACCCAAATTCATAGTGGCCTAAAGGAATATTTTTCGTTGCTGCCTTCCTATGAAGTTAATTTTGACTGTGAGCAACACGCCAACACCTCCTTGAGGTTAATTAGTAAATTTTTGCCGTTGGTTTGTTTATGACTTACTTCTACATTACTGAAAACAATTCGTGTATAATTACTTCTCCATTCTTAGTGTTATTAGTGTTTATTGATTTATAATCACTCACATTACCGACGGCCGAGCACCTAGTTTCGAAATAGGTGTTTGGCTTTCGCCTTCACTACAAATTTAGCATTTATTTATACTGGGATTCAATTAGAATGTTTATGCAAGGGTTAGATAGGGTGTATCCGTGTAATTGTCAGTCATTAGGTGAATAGCTGGTTTACAAGTTTGAATCCGAATCCATCTCTAGAATGGTGTGTGAGTGGATATAATGTTGGTATCATGTTATTTCTACTATATGTTTCTTTGCTGTTGACATATTTTCGTCTAATGATAATGCATTAAATTTTTTGTAGGACTTGCGTCCATAAATTATGGGTTTCCCTATAATAAACTCCTGTGAAAATTAAAAATAAAGGCAATAGTAATGGATTTTGTGCTTTACTACGAGAAGAATTTTTTATTACCATGCTTACACGAGCGTTTCATTCGTTGCATATAAATTGTTGAATCAATATTTAATTTCCTGCTACTTATTTCTGCCAAGTACATCATTTCAACATCAAGGAACAGAGAGCATATGTTGCCTTTGCACACAGTTCCTTTTGCCCGTCACCTTTTTGTGCACTCTGTGTTGAACATACAACGTCAGAATAAACTACAGAGGTAACCCTGCTGAAAATGAACTGCAGAAAAACTGCAACAAAGTGCAGTGAAAATGCAGTAAATTGCCCACCCTAAAAAAACTGCAGTTCTCTTTTGCAGTTAAACTGCAGTTCAACTTCCAATAATTGCAGGTGGAAGTAAAATTTAAAAAAACTCATAAAATAAACTTTAGCTATCATTCAACCCATAATCTGAGCAATCTTACCATCTAGCCAATTTGTGTACAGTCATGAACGTTTCAGTTCTACAAGTCTACTCTTAAAATTACAAGGCTTCCGTGATTTAAATTATGTAGATCGTCTTGCTAGGACAGGCTTGGAATTACTTGAGCTACGCAGAATTAGGTTTGACTTAATTTTGACTTACAAAATTCTGAGAGGACATACCGCAGTATATCACCCATTTTTTGATCTGGCACCACGTTCGATAAACACTCGTGGCCATAACTGGAAGCTCGCTGTTCAGGCAGCACGAACAAATAGCCGCCTAAACTTCTTTTCAGTCAGGATTGTCCGCATCTGGAATGCCCTGAGTGCCGAAACTGTGGACCAGTCGACAGTGCAGGGTTTTTGTAGAAAGCTTAGTACGGAAGACCTTCAGCCCTTCTTGAAACGACCGCTAACTGCAATTTTGTAGCTCAGATGAGGAAAAAATTTGTCTAATCCCCTTTCAATATCTAGATTGTCTTTCAAAAGGCACGGTGTTAGTGGCTCACCGCCCTTCCGTTGTCCGACTGCCTAACGGTGGTAAAGCCAAATTATTATATTATTATTATATAAAATGTATGCATACCTTCCCCAATATACTCTTACCTTACTTACAATTATGTAAGTTGTCATCCAGCCTTATACACCTAGCCAGTCACTAAGTGTTAATGTGTATGGTCCAAGTTTTGTATTTCGTGGATATCAGCTACAGTTTTGCAACTGTTGGCTTAACTTTAAACATAAACAGTCAATTGGCATTAATTTTTCCATACTATACCTACCCTTCTTTGTACCACAAAAATTTGTTCATAATTTTAAGAAGTGACACAACGTCACTTTCAGTATTGGTGAACTGCAGTTATTTTGCAGTTTCTGAGTTAGCAAGCTAAAAAGTGCAGATATATTGCAGTTTTAGAGTTATCATGTTGAACTTCACATTACCGGAAGTGTAACTGCCTTCATTTTACAGTTTTCTCAGTTGTTGTTAATGTGCACTTTTCACCCATTCCGTCATTATCGGTAAAATCTATTTTTTTGACAATTTTGCCAAAAATAGACGTTCAATACACCACTTTACTGTTTTTCGACAGCTTTTGAATAGAGCTAATTTTAGCTAGTTGGTCGTATGTCATTTAGCAAAACCAAAAATAAGTTCCAAATGGCAGTAGGTAGACATTTTTTTTGTAGAGACAACTAATAATTTTCACGTTATTTTTATGCCCACCACCCAAAAAAACATACTTTCACTAATCCGAAGTGATAATACTTTACGTCGTCTCCCTCCTTTCACCCAAAAAAACGTATCACACCCAAACTGTGTAAACAAAGACGCACAGTCGCTTCCCTGCAACCACTTACTGGAGTGAAAGGAAAGTCACAGGGTCAATTCCGAAATAGACAAATAGAGCAAGAAAATTATCAACAAATTAGCAAAACTGAAAATATTTCGTAGGCAATGTCCTGTAATTCAAAAATGAAGTTGAACTAAAGTTTCCTTATCTTCCAATTTGTAGAAGGAAAAAACACAATAAGTATTCGGTGTCGGACTCCCAGTACTCGATTAATATATTGGGAAAAATGAATGAATGGATTGCCAAAAGTGGGCGTAGCACTGAAAAACAAGCATTTGAAACAAAATAACTAAAAAACTACGGTCATTTTAATTTGTAGAATAATTTAAAGTTGGCGATACGGTAGACATCATATTGCCATAACATCGATTTTTAGGTGGTGATCCTATGCCCAAGGGTTGACTTTCCTGAGTTTTTTGAAAGGAGCCACACTGTATATGTTAGTCAACATTGTTACAAATAGTTTTTGCCGAATAATTTGTTCAGAGAATTTGTAGCTAACGATTAAAATTAATGTAAATCTTTTCCATTCCCTATTTAACTGATCACTAATCGAGCCCATTTGGCTTTCTGTCTTGTTTATTAATATCAATTTTGTCATCGCGAAATGCCGATCACACTACATTATCATTAGGCCAAAAAACCAGTGCAATTAAAATTAAAAAAATTAAAAAATGTGTTGTACAAAAAAATACATAGACCTGTGGATAGGTTTAAACATGCGGGGGGAGTTGTGTTGGCACACCGAGTTTCACTACGCCAACACTGCGGTTCTTGCGGTTGGCATCGAATCTGCAGTTAATCTGCAGTTTCATTCCATTTCACATAAACTGCAGTTCTTTTAAAAGTTTTTTGCAGTTGCCATCAAATCTGCAGTTAAACTGCAGTTGTATTTCATTTCTGTGGTTTTTCTGCAGTTCATTTTCAGCAGGTAATGAACATAATGGAACTGTGTGAAAGAATCACAGAAGTAATCCATTCCTTGACATCAAATGCTTAACGATAGTTAGCATATAATTTAATATAGGCTAAATTTCTTACTAAAATCAAACGTTGTTGAGTAATTATTATAACTGTGCGAAACTGCATTATGATTGCTTTTATTTTTTTTACTTTTTATATACCTGTTTGGGTAACAATTTATGGTACTCTATACTTCTTTAGCGGAATCAAGCGCTTCAACCATTAGAGTTACTTGAATTAATTTACATTTTTACCTACTTAATGTTTCTATAACTTATTGTGGTACACTGCATACTTGTATTTGCTTAGGTAAATCAGCAAAGAGTCCATTTTAATCAACTTACAAAGGCATTTTGAAAGAGGAACTAGTGAGGCATTTTCCGTGAGGCATAATCCATGAGAAATTAAAATGGTTTTATTAAAAAAAATAACGATACATATAAGCAGCAACACATAAGGCAAATATAAAAAAAAATGACCCTCATTAAAAAAATAATTTCATGTTCTTTCTTTTTAGATGTTCCATTAAAACGTTCTCCTTCTCGTCTAATGCCTATTTCTCATAGATGGCAACCACCTCCTCATCGGCCAGCACCTCCTCGTGGACATCGTCAGTACACTCCAGGTTCAGACAACGGCCCTCTTGTTATTCCACACCCACCAATTCCTCTCCCTGGCCGTAATTATCCTGGTGGAGGTGGAGGAAGTGGAGGGGGG
>JAHWFP010010061.1:5601-15755 GCA_023313725.1 Lithobius niger | reverse complement strand
GGTGATGCAGTAATTAAATTGTTATATCGGACGTACGTAACGTATTCTTACCGCAATTCTTGTGTTTAGTTATTGTGTAAGTGATCCAAAAGTCAAACATGCATGTCAAAATGGATGTAATTGCCCTTTAAAACCTAGCAATTGACATCAAACTTATATGCATTAGTATAATTTTGAATTTTTTTATTGTATGGTGCCCATTTTAAAAGCAAAATGGTGGCCATGTTGGTTTTTGAACAGGTTTCAGTTGGGTACGCCTTCCTAAAGGTGCCTCATGGGTGTGGACAGTAAGTACACCAACATGGTGTTATCCTCACAAAGTGCAGTATCGTTGAAAAATTTGCTGCTTACACGCAGGACTACAATGCTTACCACCCTCCTAGACCCAAACTGACAAAGCTTGCCCGTTTTCCTTCCAGATTTTGACTTTCAGACCCTTACTCTAAACATTTAACGTTCCGTTTTCGTTTATTAGTGCGTGTTTCTTTGAGAATTGCAGTTATAAACTTTAAGTTGACGATACTGCCTGCAACAAGAAGAACGCACAATACACCAAATCTAGAGATGGAGTATAACTTCCTTTTTATTTTTGCTGTCACGTTTTTAATTTTAATTTTTGAAGGAAATCAGGCAGTAAGAAGCATAATTTCAAAATGGCAGCCTGATTGCAAGACGGCGTGCGTTAAAGATTAATAATGACGATGACACATTCATTGTTTCAATTGTTAACAACTATACCGTCTTCATTCTAAAGTTGAAGGAAATCGGACTATAATAAGCATAATTTCAAAATGGCCATCTGATTTCAAGATGGCGACCATTACAGATTACAAGTGACTTTGGCACATTCATTGTTTCAATTGGTACCAACTATATCGTTGTTCTAAATTTAAAGGAAATTGGACGATAATGAGCATTATTTCAAAATGGCCGCCTGATTTCAAGGGGGTGACTATTAGCAATTACTAATGACGATGGCGCATTCACTGTTTCACTTGGTATCGACTATTTTGTCTCCGTTCTAAATTTGAAGGAAATCGGACGATAATAAGCATAATTTCAAGATGGCGGTCATTACAGATTAACAGCGACGAATCTGCATTCATTGTTTCATTTGATATCAACTAATCGGAATTTTCCCTGTGGCAGACGTAGGTTAGAAACTCCGTACATTCATCCAGAGATGGTAGGATTTCTATCTACACCTAACAGTGTTTGGGAGTGAATGCTATGGTGCAGGGTTCGTATCTACACTGAATGTGAGATCTTTTCCTACTTGGAACATTACAAACTACTGCACAGAACGCTATCTTTAGTACCAGCCAATACACGTTAACATTTAACAAGTAGGATTTGTGATCGAACCGAATTGTAATCTAACAGGAATGTTGTCTACACTGACATAAGGGAGTCCACAAATTACGAAACACCGGGAAGGGGAGGTGGTTGAGCAATTTTTTTAATACCATATATATTATGATGGCGGCGGGGGGGACTATGACCAAGCGTTATGTAACACACTATAGTTTGTTCCACATTATGTTTTCAGAAAACTGACTGGATGACAACTCGTTTCCTTGCACTAAGAGTGCAAAAACATGTGGATATCACACTTGGAGACTCAACAAAGTTACTGTTAGAGTTTACGAATGGGATGTTTACGGATTTTTTTGCACTCATATAGTGGAAGAAAACGTGGCGTCATACAGTCAGTTTTCTGAAAACATAATGTTGTACAAAGTATAATTTTCGCAAAATTATTTTGCATTAAACTGGTGTTACAAAGGGTGCGGGGGTCTAAATTACTAGAAAAAGGTGCTGCGTAATTTGTGAACGCTCCCTAATTTTTCGTTGGGAGAATTTGATTAGAGTAAGGAGAATCTGTTTTAGTCTTCTGTACAGCCGTACCGGCTGAGAAGACTATTGCAACGACTATGTCCGTCCGTCCGTCCGTCGCTTTTTTCAACTTCGCAACGGTACCAGATATTGACGACCATTGTTTACAACGTTAGATTCAGTGTGAGAAGTTAGTTAAATAACACGGTAAATTAAAACATCGTTATTTCCTTATAGCTAATAGACTTCTCTTCGACGTAACTAAATTAAATAATAACGTTTAATCGTCGAATTGAAATCCTAAGATAACACGCAATAAAAACAAATGGGTTTTAGCTTCGTTTAAAAATAGTCTCGTCGCATTGTTGCATGAATGAATAGAGCAGTGACATTTGCCGCCATATTGGCACCAGTATTGGTTTTGGAGGGCATAACTACAAGGTGCACTACATAAAAATGGAGGGAAAAACAACGGAAGAGCGGATTTTTTAGGCTTAAAATAACGTTGTTTTCTCCAACAACAAAAATCGCGCGTTTTAGGTCTAAGAAATCAATCTTCACAGCATCGGCTTCAGTATGACGCCCTTCTGTTTCTCTCTGAAGTGCCCCTTGCAGCTAACCCATTAAGGCTCCAGCTAGAGTTATATACAATAATACTACGTCGTGTCACTGCTCTATACGCTTACCGTCGAACCAAATTTTCCATTAGGCCTGCCTGCTATTACGAAATTAAAATTGCATTAAAAAAAATAGGCCTAATAAAATGAAAATTAGGCCTAAAATCATGTTACCATGGCAACGTCAAGTTGCTACGAGTTGCTGTTGTTGGCTTCATCAACAGCGCTTCTCTCGTCACTTCCCTACTACCACTGATCTATAAAGGCTACGTTGCGCGTTACGTTGTAACACTGTAATTGTATGCCCGAACACACACCGTGTTGCAAAAATGAATATGTTTGCTATAAATCCAAATCTCCGTTAGCTGCTACTTACGCAATTAAAACTGCTGGTTAAAATTAGGCCTAAAACCTGAAAATTACGCCTAAAATGTGAAATAGGCCTAAAAGCTAACACATTTTTAACCGGCAGTTATCATGGTGTATTGCTGTTAGATTGGTATAGTAAAGATAGCTGTTGGTGCGTGAAAGAGGTGTGCGCCTTAAAATTGGAAGTGAAGGAACTTAACAGAAGACCGTGCGACTATCATAGGCAGTCGCTGCAGCCGCTTGTTTTAATCAGGAAAATAGCAATGTTTTGGTTAGCACGTCATGGCTGATTTCTAAATAACTCTTTCACAGTTACACTAAAATAACCTTGAAAAGGCACATGCCCACCTAAGAAGCTACGATTTGAGCCTATTCCCATAATTTTAAGTGGTGTATTGTTTGACCTGTAGAGAGGATAGACGAAAGGTACATCCCCAGAAGAACAAGAAGTTGTCTCATTGGCCCCTCTGAATCTGCGATTTGGCGGGGATGAATTTCAAAATTTGTAGACTGTGGTCAGGCCTTGACTAGTCGTGGCTCGATTCCAAATGTGGTTTAAAAATGTTCACATTTGACGGAGTTATGAGCCCTCAAAGTTGAGAGTTTAACAGAGACTCTAGGGTGTCGCCGGTTGTAGCCTAATAATGATTTGTACAACTCCTTCACTGTTTGATCATTGTTGCAGCAGTTAATTTGTATCATGAAGACACACTGCTGTAACAATGAAACCGTTGTCTTACCACTGTTAAGGCCTCTCCAGATAGAAGAGAATTTCGTGCGAAACTGTGCGTAACTACGTGCCTACAAGGTCAACATTGCAGCAATTGCGTGGTTGGTGTTGCGTTAAGGACGAATATTGAAGTCTTTTTTATACCATACTGCGTCGGCGTGCAGCCGCGAGCAGCCAGTCTGGTTAGGGCTTTAAGAACTGTTGCTAGGAACCCCATGGGCAAACAGCGAAAGTATTACCGCATTGTTGCCGAACGCTATCGTCTAACTAATACTTGTGTTCCCTCTCCGCGACCGAACGCTTTCGGTTGAATGGAATCCTGGTCACGGTTGTGACCTTGAAAACGGGTTCAGTGAGTTATCTTCATGCCGGTATATGGCGGTATGGCAGTGTTATCACCCAGTTTAGATGATCTTAGTACTATACAACAATGATTGTAACAATGCAACAAGCTTGATACCTTCATCCCAGGCCTGGAGTACTGGAATTTGCATCCCAGGCCCGGAGTACTGAGATCGGCAAAGGGACAGCACGCGCACAACAAAGAACGAATCGAGCTGACGTTCTTTTGCTCAGAAGCTTAACAATACGACTGTGCGTGCAACAATGTTTGCACAAAAAACTAATCCTAATGCCGATTTTCTTCTTCAGCGAACAAGGACGATGTTGCAATAACAATGACAGTGAATGCACTTTTCAATATTTTTGCGACTGGGTGATAAATAGGTTATTACCCGCTTTCCTAGTACTGAGCTTAACAATCGCTCGGCCCCTGCGGGTAATAACCTATACATCTAGCGATAAACTGGTTCGGTATTTCCAATCCGGCTCACTCCGTGAATGAGACGTAAGAGCATACAGGTGTCTTACATACTAACTTAATAACTTGTCTCAACGAAAGCAAATTGGAAATAAGACTTATTTCATGACTTATTTTCAATTTACTTCGTTGAGATAAGTTATTGTGTTTCAAAAGAGAAACCAAAAGTACACAATTTTAAACATAAAGCCGACGTTTTGAGCTGACTCCAGCTCATAATCAAGGGATTAAAAACAAAACACTTATAATTGCATAATGGTGCAAACAGATAGAAGCAGACAAAACTGCTTAATTGAACACAAATGATTGAAAAAGTTTTTAAGTAGTAGAATTTAAAAATATTTTAAAAGTAGGAAAATGATATAGACCATCTTGTGCTTTCAAGTTTCAGCACAAAGAGGTCTCTCTCCTCTTACTACCATAGTATAAATTCAATCGTCAACTGTCGATTGCAAAAAAAAAATAAATTAAATTTACTTTTTCTTCACTCCAACAACATTTACAAACATTAATTTTAATTTTCACAATGAGACATCGAACAAACGAATTTGTCCCACAAGCCGGCAAAGAACGTCTCCGCCTCTTGTAGCATCCTTTTGCGGAAGTGACTTGGCGGCAAAACGTTCTTTCAACTTATAGTTTCTTTTCCCCGCCACGCCAATCGTTACCGTTGCCTAAAATGGAATGTTCGTCCCTTGTAGAAATTATTCGCTCAGCACGTGTTCGACTGTTGGCAAAAGTTTCCAAATTGACGTTCTTCCCCCCCTAGTCTGGTAAATAAAGCCCAAAAAGGGGGTCAACATCAAATTAATACAAACACAAGGTATGTTTGTTTTTTTTATGGAAGATTATACCTTACTTTACAACATACTAAAAATCGACAGTCATATCTTGGCGCTATACGCGGCCATATTAGAAAATGGCGGAAAATTTAGTACTTTTCGACAGTTTTTCTCCATTTATGGTGAAACCATGCATCATACGACCATAACGTATAGGAATAAAGTTGTACAGCATCAAGAGATACATAAATTTGGTCCTATAACTTTATTTCGTAAGACTGACGGTTTGGCGGTTATTTTACAGTCATATATCAATTGAAGTGGCCGCCAGATTGAAAAATGGCAGCCGTCACATTTTCGGACAATTTTCCTCCATCTTCGCGAAAGCCGTGCATCCTACACGCATAGTATAACCATAGTGTCTAGAAACAAAAGCGTTTGGAAACAATACTGGACAAGAAAGTGATATACATCTTTTACATAAAAGCAACCACTGAACCCCAAAATTGTATTTCAAGTATGTCACCCTTAATTCGTGCGAGCGATCCTTTTTTTAATTGCTTATTATAGTAACTTTCGATTTCAGAGTGCTCTTACAAGCTGTCTAGTAGTCCTAAATGGTCATACTTAGGAGCTTCTGAAAGGCGAAGATATATTCTTTGCATCAATCCTAACCAAAAGTGTTTAACTTAGACAGGGACCGTCCTTCTACGGGTTGAAGGCGAAGTGGTAATGGTGTAGCGGTGAAAGCTTATGGTGATTTTGTTTCAAAGTGCTTTTGCGAGTCCTCTAATAGTCTGAAAGGTGGGGATATATTCTTTTTGTCAATCCTAACCTAAATTGTTTTGACTAGATAGAGAGCGTCCTACCCCCGTTTAAAGGTGAAGTGGTAATGGCATAGCCCTAGTTTAAAGGTGAAGTGGTAATGACAAAGCGGCGAAAGCGTATGTTGATTTTCGATTTCAAAGATGCTTTTGCGAGCCGTCTATACCCCGAAATGGACATGCTTATGCTATTCTGAATGCTGGGGATATATTCTTTCTATCAATCCTAATCAAATTTGTAAAGCTTATATCGGGACCGTCCTACACCCGTTTAAAGGGAAGTGGGGAAGTGGTAATGGCATAGCGGCAAAAGCGTATGTTGATTTTCGATTTCAACTGCTCTTCTGAACCCTCTAATAGCCCGAAATGGAGATGCTTAAGATATTCTGAAAGACTGGGATCTATTGTTTCCATCAATCATAACCGAAACTGTTTAGGTTAGATGGGATCGTCCTACGCCCGTTTAAAGGTGGTGGTTAGACAGGGATCGTCCTACGCCATTTCAACTTCACCTTTAAATTGGCGTTGGACGATCCCTATCTAAGCTGATTCAATTTTGATTAGTATACCATTGATGGAAATAATAGACCTCCGTGGCTGAATTTTCGTAGATTTTGGATGTATTTTAGAAAACGTATTTTTGAGATTAAATGCGAAGGAATTACTTTCGTTACAATTTTGTCTGGTTTAAAGTCCTTTACAGTTATTAAGAGTTGAAAACTGTTTTTAGTCCAACAATAAATTCCCATACGATACAGTTGTGTAGCGCCATTTATATTATAATAACCTAGGCCAAAGAGTTGGATAAAACATTTTTAACTGTCTTGGCATTACTGTTAATCTTATCAATGTTTGCCTGGGGAAACTATCATAGTGTAATAAATATAATAGCAGTTTCTTTTATTTCAGATTGAATGAATAGAAGCAATAATGGATGACTGTATTTTATGTGCAAAAATCATCAATGACGTTGAAGATCATGTACAACTAAATTCTAATGGAATACGGGGAATCGTAAATGCAAGCAAACGCCGTGGTCATAAAATACATCTTACTCCATCGGAAATCACGTAAAATTTCATTCCTCATGCCAGAATGATTACATAAATGCCCAAAAAATGCAAAGTGACCTTAAAAACATGTCTAAAGATAATACTAAAGCTGCTGGTAAACATGTTCTGCACTCAGATACTCCAACGTTTAAGTTTAATGAGAACTGCTTATTTTGTGGTTATGCAATTACATCAAATGACACAAAAACAAAAGCATTCATATGGGTAATCATGCTGACACGAGGAATGGACTTTCACAGGATTTCCAGTGGAATAAGAAATAACTTGTGTATTTTATCGCTATGGCGTTTGCTTGCATTGACAATTCCCTGTATACCTTTAGAAGTCAGTTGTACATGATCTTCGACATCACTGATGATTTTTGCACATAAAATAGTCATCCATAAAATACAGCCTTCGGATGTTAACCTCATAAGAACGTTTTCTAAAATACATCCAAAATCTACGAAAATCTAGCTACGGAGGTTCTATTCTTTCCATCAATCCTAATCAAAATTAGCTTAGCCTAAATTGGGATCGTCCAATGCCAATTTAAAGGTGAAGTTTCAATGGCGTAGGACAATCTCCAACTAACCACCACCTTTAAAGATCGTAGTACGGTCCCTATCTAAGCTAAACAGTTTTGGTTATGATTGATGGAAAGAATAGATCCAAGTCTTTCAGAATATCTAAAGCATGTACACATTTCGGGCTATTAGAGAGTTCGGAAAAGCCCTTTGAAATCAAATATCAACATACGCTTTTGCTGCTATGCCATTACAACTTACCCTTTAAACTACCACTGAACCCCGAAATCGTATTTCAAGTATGACACCCTTAATTCGTGTAAGCGATCCTTTTTTTTTAATTGCTTGTTATAGTAACTTTCGATGTCAGAGTGCTCTTGGCTCAACAGTATTGGTTAGGATTGCTATAAAGAATAGGTCCCCATCTTTCAGAACAGCCTAAGCATGTCCATTTCGGGGTATTAGACTGCTCGCAAAAGTACTTTGGAATAAAAAATCAACATACACATTTGCTGCTATGCCATTACCACTTACCTTTTAAACAGATAGGACGGTCCCTATCTAAGCTAAGCAATATTAGTTAGCATTGATATAAAGAATAGATCCCTGCCTTTCAGAATAGCCTAAGCATGTCCATTTAGGGGTATTAGACTGCTCGCAAAAGCACTTTGATACCGAAAATCAACATTTACTTTTGCCGCTATGTCATTGCCCTCTTCACCTTTAAACTAGGGCTATGCCATTACCACTTCACCTTTAAACGGGCATAAGATGCTCTATAGCTAAGTTAAACAATTTTGAATAGGACTGATAAAAATAATAGATCCCTACCTTTCAGAATATCCTAACCATGTCCATTTCGGACTATTAGAAAAAGCAAAAGCAAAAGCAAAAGCAAAAGCACTTTGGAACAAACTCACCATACACCTTCACCGCTGCACCATTACCACTTCACCTTCAAACGGTAGAAGGACATTCCCTATCTAAGTTAAACACTTTTGGTTAGGATTGATGAAAAGAATATATCTTCGCCTTTCAGAAGCTCCTAAGTATGACCATTTAGGACTACTAGACAGCTTGTAAGAGCACTCTGAAATCGAAAGTTACTATAACAAGCAATTAAAAAAAAGGATCGCTTACACGAATTAAGGGTGTCATACTTGAAATACGATTTTGGGGTTCAGTGGTTGTTTTTATGTAAAAGACATATATCACCTTTCCTGTCCAGAATTGTTTTCTAAACGCTTTTGTTTCTATACACTATGCTTGTAGGACGCACAGTTTTCGCGAAAATGGAGGAAAATTGTCCGAAAATGTGACAGGGCTGCCATTTTTCAATATGGCAGCCGCTACAACTGAGACATGACAGTAGAATAACCGCCAAACCGTCAGTCTTACGAAATAAAGTTATAGGACCAAATTTATGTATCTCTTGATGCCGTACAACTTTATTCCTATACGTTATGGTCGTATGATGCATGGTTTCACCATAAATGGAGAAAAACTGTCGAAAAGTACTAAATTTTCCGCCATTTTCTAATATGGCGCGTATAGCGCCAAGATATGACTGCCATTTTTTAGTATGTTATAAAGTAAGGTATCTTCCAGAAACACCAAACATACCTTGTGTTTATATTACTTTGACGTGTAAGTTTATATTTACCAGACAACCCCCCCCCCCCCCCACGAATGTGGTAATTACCCTTAATTACAGGTAATTTGATAATGACACCAATTTAGGCTTCGAATAGAACACTGCAGCTGATCCTAAAAGTAGGAAGGAGGAGCCAGTAGTTTTTTTTTTGAAATTTATATTTATATTTATGTTCGTTTTAATGACTTCACCATATTTGTTAATGCTCTTTAAAAATCTAGGTGCCTTTGGTGTGAGGCATTGCTCTTTGCTGGCCTTTCTCAAAGTGTATCTTTTTTTTTAAGTAGGCATAAGATACGTGTCATAATTATTTTAACAGCTTTCGTTTGCTCGCACATTTACTTTCTGTTTCGTTAGCGTTTCCGTAAACATAATAGGCACCACACTAATATAGTGGTTAGTGAGTTACTCAAACTAGCTGCGTGTATGCAAGGTGCACACACACACACACACACAAACACATACGTTTATACGGCAACAGACCAGTGACCAACCTAACCAAGCTGCAGTTGCATCACATTGTCTGGTCTATCTGTCTAGAAACAAACCGGAAGACTCTGATGATTATTGTACATTAATTTATGAAATTTCGCATAACATGCAGATTATTTCGGAGAGACTATACATTAACCAAAGATATTAGTTTTCTGCAGTTCAAGTGGCGGTGCACATGCACCATCATATTGCCACAACACTGAACATGGCATAGAAGCCAAAACACACAGCGTTTACCAAAGGAGACTTTACATCCTCATCATAGCAGCTCACAGCATGCTTGAGATGCCTCCGTTGAAGTTTTGTCTAGTGTGCTGATACCACCCCTGGTGAACTGTGTCGGATTTATCACCCGATGGGCGATATCCCACACTTGGCCAATCTGCGAGAACTACGCCAATATGACGTCGAGGCTGAAGGCCGAGACTCCATGGTGACGTAGTTTGAG
>JAHWFP010010059.1:0-15516 GCA_023313725.1 Lithobius niger | reverse complement strand
GGGGGGGGGGGGGGGGTACGTATGATGAATCTGGTTTTCTGTCCCATAATTTGTCACCGCACGTCCCATCCGTATTCCAAGCAACCATTATTTCCGGTTCCAGAAACATACCGAATTCACCTTCGGAAATAAGCAATGTATAGCTCCAACTTTGCTTAATTTCCTAATATTTTGACATGACTATCTACGTAGGGACAAGTTCGAAGTTGGATAAATCCTTCCCGAATTGGAACCTGTCTTCCACATAAGATGCCTCAAACTCTTCCCCATTTTCATTAACCATGGCGGCATTCCTACCTTCCGAGGTTCTCGCCCTCTTTCGTGCGTTACTCCAGTCCAAGTAAGCCTTACTAAAGGTCGTGAAATAGGAGGTAACCTAGCGTAATCGTTAGCCTACGGTTGACTCACAATTTCGCTTTACCAGAGAAAAAAAAATTTTCACCTCTCTTTTTTTTTCTCATGTCGAAGTATTTTTCGATCTGAGCGTCTAATAAACTACTCAGTTCTACTTTACTTCAATCCTAAACAATGTTTACGGCTACAATTATTCAGAATTCTCAAGTTTACTAGTTTCCTGAAGCTTTAATTAATGAGGACTCAGTTAGCTCACTAAGGGCTCCTAAACTTTCACTCGCAGCTAAAATGTGCTCCTTCACCAAATTAGCTCCTACAATTATTTATTAGTGTTGGTTTTATTCCCTTTACCAAATAATAACTGCGTACTTCGTTTCTTACTCGAAACCGGGGATTTTTATTTCAACCTTACTTTGCAGTTCGGTGGGAAAAAAAATACATTTTTCAGATATGCGTAGTCTAAAAACTGTCTCCCATGTTTTTAACGTTATTTTCCTAAGAAAAGAACGGGGTGTTTTTATTCGGCTAAGGGGGATCTGATAACCGAAAGAAAACCAGCTTACAAGAGGTTACCTAGCACGCGGACACTGGCTAGGGCCTAGTAGGCTCCCAAAGAAGGCTGTAAATTGCTTAACAACGGGTATCGCTCCCCACTGTAAGTTTCATTACAACTGTTTTACTTTATTTTTCATAAATGAAAAAGAAAGTGGGTTCGATATATTCAGGCAGCTCTTCCCAAATAAATCGTATGGTTGACTGTGGTTTTCCTGACACGCGGCCACTGGACAGGTTCACAGACTACCTCCCAAAAGTTGGTTCGCTCATATTCAGAATTTTTCAAAACCATACATTAAAATGTCGGGTTCAAATCCTGAGGACAAGGCCCCCAAAATATGTGAGGTGCTAAGGGAGTGGACGATAAGTTTCCAGTCAAGCTCAATTCCTATTCACTCCTTACTGTATAGCTAGGGGACTATACACAATAGCGTCACATATTAGGCATCGGCTTCAAGTTTTCCCCTTGAACCGACCCTGTTCAGAGCAGAGAGACTGTGGGCGCACCGTCTCTCCTACACCAAGTCCCGATTCTGGCCCAGCCGGCCAGCTTATAGTATACTGGCCAGGAGGGGGGGAATCCCCTTCAGGTTTTACGTCACGTGACAGGCTAACTGGCACGAACCGGTTCCGACTAGTTGAGTAGAGGAGCAGGCTCAGTACCCGGCTGTTGGCGCTCTGCCAATAGCCGTGTTTAGACGGATATTGAGAGAGTGCACAAGCAGCGCACGTAACTGCAAGGCGTACCGCGTAGTAGCGCCTCGCTATACATTATAGCGTGTTACACAACCACAAGTTTGCAGTAATTTTGACCTTGTAGGCACGTAGTCGTGCATTGCTTCGCACGAAATTTTCTTCTGTCTGGAGAGGCCTTAAGCCCTAACCAGACTGGCTGCTCGCGGCTGCACGCCGACGCAGTATGGTGCAAAATAGACTTCAATATTGGTCCTTAACGCAACACCAACCACACGATTACTGCAATATTGACCTTGTAGGCATATAGTTATGCATAGCTTTGCACGAAATTTTCTTCTGTCTGGAGGGGCCTTTAACCAGACTGGCTGCTCGCGGCCGGACGGCGATGCAGTATGGTGTAAAAAAGACTTCAATATCGGTCCTTAAAAGCTACACCAACCAAAAGATTGCAGCAATATTGACCTTGTAGGCACGTAGTTATACATCACTTCGCACGAAATTTTCTGCTGTCTGGAGAGGGCTTAACAAGACTGGCTGCTCGCAGCTGCACGGCGACGCAAGATGGTTTGTCAAAGACGTCAAAATGTGTCCTTGAACGCAACACTAACCATACCATTGCGGCAATTTTGAACTTGTAAGCACGTAGTAACGCATCGTTTCGCACGAAATTTTCTTCTGGCTTTAACCAGAATAATAAGTACTTCAAAAATGATGTTTCTTGTTAAAGTGCTACAATAGAAGCACGGTTAACAATTTCCGCTAAATTATGGTACAAAAAAACTTGTCATTTGTTTTCTCTTCTTCTTTTTAATTATTTTTTTATTTTTTCAAATATATGTATATGACATATTGCAGCCTCGGACTGGCCAATGGCACAGGCGGGCGCCCTTTGGCTACCACACTTTCGGCGCCCCTTTGGTAGTCTATGTTTTACTCCTCCCCGTAAAGAAAAATTAATGGTTTTGGATTCTATGTTCGCTAATTTGACTTTTCTTTTCAGTCACAAATTCCCTTCTCTTTTCTTCTTCCCTTGATTTACCTTTTTAACGCATTTTTTAAACTCGCTCCCCCCTCCCCCAACCAACTCCAAAATTTCAAAAACAGCATTACTTGAAATGTACAATGTGTGTTAAAGAATGCACTCCGAAGCCAGAAACGACAACAGAATTAACTGAGCAAAAAACGGCTTCGCCGTTTCGAAAAAAAACATTAGAGCTCGTATCCCCATACTCACAGTCCTGAAGGTATACGAATAAAAACGGATTAGAGTTCACTCGAACGCAACGAACTATAATTTGAACTATAATTTGTGTTCATTTTGTGTATGCATTTTTATCTTTCAATTTTGTAGCGTTTTGCTGTTTATGGCGTCTATTTTGTATGTGTTGGTGGGTTTACGTTTTGCGAATTGGAGTTCAAATTATAGTTCGTTGCGTTCGAGTGAACTCTAATCCGTTTTTATTCGTGTACCTTCAGGGCTGTGAGTATGGGGATACGATCTCTAATGTTTTTTTTCTAAATGGCGAAGCCGTTTTTTGCTCAGTTAATTTGTTGGCTTTTTTCGCTTCCATTTTATATGTGTGCACTGTCCACCGATTTTTGTGTGCGAAAAACGGAACATTAGAAATGGATACTTATGTTTAGGTTCCACCGAAGGTTTGTCCCATGATTATTATTTGATGGCAACACATTAGCGTATTTCTGGATTTAGCATGCGTCATCTCGATGAGTAGTTGATTCTGGATTGTTTCAGTATCGTGGCAACAATCACGGAAACAATTCATCTGGCTTCCCGAACCCAGCATTGAAAAAGTCAATCAGTCATGTCGGCCGCCCAAAATTTAAGACTTCGCACCCTACGGCCGGCCGTGCTAATATGAAAATAAGCAAAGCAACTTGAGCTCGACCTCGGAGTTTGCTTCTGCTTGTTGAGCTTGGAGTACTTCCCAAAACACCTAGACTGTTGGTGGCACCACCACTTCATCAGAGTTCCTGTAAAACACACGGTGCCCCTTCCTGGTCTTCTCGATAAATGGCACAGGCGCCCTTACATACCCAGTCCGACTCTGACATATTGGCTAAGCATCCCGAAGATCGTAGTGATCTTGTATGGGTTACTGCACAGTGCACAGCATAATCTAAAATACACAATGAAAGTCACTCCTTGGCAGCATTTAGTAACAAAATAAATTGGATATCAAAATACCAATAACGTATTTACCAATTTACGTATTTACAATCAGTTATGAGTTCACGTGTTGTATAAGACTATTGACAAATTTTAACCATAAATTAATCAGTGTTTTATCTCTTTTCTGCATGTTTAAAATTATACAGATTAAGAAGGTGTGAAGGGATTTTATTAAAAAGTAGTGGTTTGTAATGATTTTAGCACCAGGGCTCCATAACTATTTTTAATGAGTGTTATTTTAAATGTTATTGTTTGATCCCTGAGAAAACCATCTTTAAAGGCGTCCTTAATTTTGTATCTGACAAAATTAAAATTTAGTATTTTATAGTTTTTAATAAGATCAATTGTCGACTCATGATTCCCTTCCTACTAAAAAATACATCGTTTGCTGTGCACCATTTAGTAAATTTGCCAAAATCCTTTTTATCTTAATCATTTATCGATATTTCTCGAATATCGTTCGCAATGAGAACAATTTCAGATTCACTTACACAGTTTATAATGTCATTTATATGTATACTAAATAGTAACGGTCCCATAACTGAGCCTTGTGGTACTCCAAAGAGAGCAATATTTTATTTACTAAAATTATCATCAATAGAAATAAAAGGTTTACGATTACATAAATAACGCTTCATGATAAGACCAATTTCACGTCGATTCCCATTTTAACCATAATCTTCGGCTGCATTGTACAACCTAACGACTAGAAATGTAACATGTTTTTTATATGTAATGATAAATGGCATATGACACCTTAGTGCCAATACTAATTCAACTGCCTACATTTTTACGGTTTAAAAAAACTGGGGGGAAAAAAAATGGTTTCTAGTTGCCGCCAAAATATCCATTACCTATTTTTTAGCATCCTTGCTCTCGGATGCTCTTTCCCTAGAGAAGCAAAGTTATAGGCCTACTGCCAGCTCCGTAACCTCAGTGCGCATGCGTCGCGTACCCCTACTATAAAAGCGCCGAAGCGTCCTCGTGGTTTTATCTTTCCTTCTCTGGCGTCCAACGTGTGCGGACGTCCTCTTGCCTTTCCCGACTCAAGACAACATCAACCAGCTGGCCTTTCGTTTTGGACTGCAATTTTGGCTCGTAGCCCCTTTCGCTTGCGTCCAACATTCTGTCGTACATTGCCTGTCGGTCAACAGCTTCTCTATAAAGCATCACAGAATCTTCTACACCTGGACAGGTCGTGCCTTAAGTCGGCCTTTCGTTTGCATGCTACTGCCTGCGTCACATGCGACACTATCTTTTCATCGACCCCTGCGTCTCTTATAACTGTTGGTTTGTCACCAGACCTTTCATCTGTTGTTCCAGGGTTCCGTGCAACAGCACTTCCTCATCTACTGTTGAGTCTTCCGTTGCTGATATCATCGCTGTACCTTTCTCTGTCGTCTCTTGCACTCCACACGGTGGCACCACGTCATTGACTATTATTCCCTCACCAGCTGGTGTTTTGTGAAGACCCTTCACTTGTCATATCTTTCCATTTCCACGACAGCGGTATCTAGTCGGCTGCGTCCCCTGCTATGAGCAGCATCACCATCTCTTCTCCAGACTGGGACGGCCTGACCTTGCAGGCCCAGTTTAGCAACAAAACACCGTTTTGGTCAGCCTGCTATGCAGCTCTTCTAGACTGTCGCATCCTTGCATACACCTTACCTCGCGACTTGGTTTCCAACCGGAGCAGGTGGGTCGTTGCTTTTCGGTTGCATTTCTGCCTCTTTTGAGGGGAGAAATTGGTGGTTTTTATCCATTTTAAATTACTGTTTTATGCTTTTAACGTAGGATGACTTGGTGGCTTTTGCCATGCTTTAATTTTATTGCTAACCTGATGACGAAAATTGAAAATTTTCGAAACGTTGTTTGTATTTTTATGTAGCACTGCTTGGTTTGCCTTAACATAATGCACTCCTGTCGCGCATGACACTTCACAAGCAAGGCTTTCAATTTTTGCTGCCTATGACTGGTCGTTGGCCATTGCTGCAGCTCTTCTAACCTGTCTTATTTCACCCCTGCTGCCTTTAGACTGCTAGCTCCTTTGAGCAATCATCCCAGCTTTTCTACTGGGAGGGCCTCTTCACCAGCAAGCCCTTCATCCTTTGCTGTGTGATGCTGCTTTAGGCCATCATTGTTCTTCTAACTTTGCTGTTATTCTTTTGCCGACTGTTGCTCCTCACCTTTCAAACAGACCAGAGACAACGCCATTAGGTTCACCCCCTAGCCTTTCAGTTCACGCCAGACTTTGTAGGGTCACAGTTCCTTGCTCCAAACAACTTCCTCAAGTTATGGCACGTCCAGACAAATCCAGTCAACGCAGCGCTTCTGGACTGCCATCCGCCGCCTCCTATATCTCGCTGCCTGTCATTGCAGCTCTTTTGGATTATTATTCCTGCTTACTATCACCATTTTGCTGACTTTCATCACCACCACCTAGCGTTTACAGCTATTCTGGTCGGTCACCCTCACTGCTGTCATTACAAGTGTTGACTTCGTTGATGACACCGCACCGAAAGACCATCACTTTACCCTGCCATCATCTTCCTTGTCTTGACAATGCCATCGCCTAGAATTTCTTCTGATATTTCCGAACCACCAAGGATTCTCTCTTCCATTCATCAACAGAAATTAAGAATCACGCACCGACAAGACTTTGCGGCAAGTACAACGACTTGCTTTAGACTTTCCTGCAACCAACGAATGTCCTCACGCCAGGCATGGAAGACTTGCATTCCATTTTTCTTCAGACTGACTCTGGGACTGCACTCTTCTACCAAGGACCACTCAAGTCAGACCACCTCTTTCAGCATCTGCCACTCTTTTGCTTGCTCCTTGCCATCCATACAGGACTGGCTTCCTCAATGTACTCTGGACTCCTGCTGCCCTCTATCTGCAGTTCTTGTAAGCCGTCCCTTCCCACAATTCCACACTCAGCTTTATGGAAAGATTGCTTCTGTCCTAGATCGTGTTATCACGGGTTTTTTCACTCTGCCCTGTGGTTAATTATTTTCAGCAAGCAAATTGTCTGTCAACGTGAGTATATGTCGCCAGGTCTTGCCAACTTCTTCCAGTTTTTCACGTCAGGATCCTGAGGAAAACAACACCCCGGACCCTTTGACGCCTGTTACTGTGCCACTGCATTTACCTGAAAGATGTTCCTGTGCCGCCATTGTTTCCGAGAGATCTAGAGTCGACCCGCATCGAGCATGCAGGATTCATCATTCGTGTAACTTTCTCACAAACCCATGTGGATCTGCCTTTCGGTTCATAAGGCTACTCGAAAGAATATTTTTAGAAATGCGCCACAAATCTAAAGTTCGTAAAGAGCAACGTGCACGACAGAAAGAAAGAGAATTTTTTCTACAATTCAACAAGCTACGACAGAAGAACAGCTCATCCAGTCTACCTGTAAACCACAACCTATTTGAAACAAAGAAGCAAGCAGCACCACTTTCAGCTACCTTTGAACAGCAATCTGCTCCAGATTCTCACTCCTCATCCGCTGCCAAATGAAAGTTTAAGTCCTCGCTGCCTTCACAGCCAGCAACCTTGTCCCGGCGTCATAAAGAGACCAAAGGGCTCCACATCAAGAGTTCTGTTGCTCACACCAACCAACGATCCACACTTTCGCACCAAGCCAGGTTACAGGACCTATCACTCTTCCAACCACAGCAACTGTGGTTCTTACGCTGGTCTCTTCTGCTGTTCTTAAGGTTCACACTGTGCAAGCCCCTTCTGTTATGAAAAACCCAGTTCCCTCACAGGCCCACCATGTGGCTACCTGTGGTCACCCCAGTGGTTACCAGCACACCTTCGTATTTTGTTTCGGGTTCTGGGCTGACAAAGAAGCTTAGCCGGGGTGTCCAACTGTCTGTATGGCGGTCCCAATGACTCTCAAAGTTCTCCCTGTAGCCGCTTTCATCCAAGAACTTTCTGAAGTAGAAGTTTAGCGTGCAGCAAACGTCGCCCTTACCTATGGAGTGTCTCAACTCCAACATCAGGCCACCTTGCAACGCTATCGATTTAACCCCACCAATTCTAAGGTCAAGTTACTTTATCCGCTGACTAACGGTCCTCAACCACCTTGGCGCCTACAACAGTGTCAACTATCAGCTACACGTAGTCCACACCATGGGCGATCTGCCATCACATCTCGACTCCAGCCAAAGCGAGGCCACGACCCCCGGCGTGTGACACTGCTTTCTCCATCTGCCTTTCCACCACCCGAGTCACCAGCAGTAGCTCCGCCATCACTGCACACCCTGCTAGAATTGGCTATCTCTTCATCTCCCTCTTTTGTCCCCAGCCGGCACCAGTAGCATTCCGACAGAATCAAGTATTCTTTTGGCTGCAATGGACCATATCATCCCAAGTTGGCTTTCAACGATCGCCACCCTCCCACCAGACAAGAACACCTCCCTTTCAATATGGCAATTCGATTAAGCTACGGAATTCATCCCGGTTTACCCTGGCATTATCCAGTGCTCGGATCATGTCTTATGAGACCTTCCCTGTGTGACCTGTCATAAGAAGGCCGAGGGCTACTCGCTCAGCTTTTGGCTCCACCAATAACAACGTTCTTAAAAAAAAACCTAATTTTTCCACATCCTGTCGCATTGAGGAACCTAGGCTAATTTCAACCCATTCGTAAGTACACTACCAAGGTTCATCAAACTGACGCCTTTCAGACCATTTTTCCCTCGCAAACCATGCCTCGCTCAGACCATTCTCTCACATGTGATGCTTCCATCAAACTGTATTCTACGGATTTGACACCTATACCTTTCACTTGAACTTGTTTCTGTTAGATGATCAAGATTTCGCTCACTTTCGACTAAGATTCTCTGTTTCTTTACTTCAAGACCTTTCTGACAACTATTATACCCTTTTGGAAATACCAGGACTGCACTAACTCTGGCCTTTGTTCCTCGGTCTGTTCATCTTTCTCTTTCATTTCTTGTACATTATCGCCTTCCGTACATCTATACATGTAACCTTTGTATATAGAACTTTCAAGCCCACCAAGGACTATACAAGTTGCTACTGGTTTGCCTGGCCTGGTCTTGTCTGTCCTGTCGTTTTCCTGATAGACGCTGAGCATGGACACTCCATCATCATGTTACCTTCCTCGGCCAGATGATTATAGAGTCGGAAGGCTTCCACAAGATCCGCTTGCTGACTGCGGCATTCTTCAAGTAAAGAATAAATCACACGGTAAAGGGTAAACGAAGCAAACAGTTTGCATTAAAGACTGGCTTTGTAAGGATACAAGATACACAAACCTGAGAAAGAAAGAAAAGACAACTGCCCCTTACTGGGACTCGAACCCAGGACTTCCCGCTGACCGGCAGTCTTTAATGCAGACTGTTTGCTTCGTTCATTCTTCAAGACCGTCATTCAAGACGACCGGGTATTTGTGCTGAATGTTCATTCACTCATGCATGTTCATTCACCATCATGGCTTGCAGATGAAAGACATACCCCATTCTGTACCGCCCCACCTTTTGAATTTGGTTATGCTTAATTATAAAAAATTCAAAATTTTTTTTTCTTTTTTACTTTCACTCTACGATCAGAATCATAACGCACATAATGCTTTCGACGGCTAAGATTAAGAAGAATGGAATTTGCTACGACATTGTAAGCCCTACACCTCCACCGCTTTCAGGAGGTGGAACTGATTGGACCTATTGTCCTCTCCTGTCTCCTCTTTCAGCTTTTATCTATCACTCACCGTTCTGCCTCTGACGATGCTTTCGTCTTTAGTCGAATTTGTCCTTGTTCTTCGATTCTAGGGGTCTCAGACCCCGGGGTGTAACATTGGGGTGACCGCCAAGTGATGCCCACCGCCAGTCTTGACGAGGTCTTCATTGATGCTAAAAAATAGGTAATATTTACGGGGCCAACTAGAAACATTAAAATGCTGGGTGCAACCAGATGACTCTTGTTTCTACTGCCTAACCGAAATATGCATTACTTAATACCCACCCTGCCTCGCCTTTTGAGTCACCACTGACGTATTGAGAAGAACGAAAGATGAAACACGAGGGTTCCTCGGCGCTTCTATAGGATTGGTGCGCGACGCTTGCGGACTGAGGTTACGGAGCTGGCAGTAGGCCCATAACTTCGCTTCTGTAGGGAAAGAGCATCCGAGAGCGAGGATGTTAAAAAATCGGTAATGCTATTATTGCGGTTAGGCAATATAAACAATCAGCTAGGTGCATTTTAATGGGTTTTTTTTTGTGTGCTGTAATTTTCGGAAGTTTTCAACAGTGTGGTATTCTCCAGTGAAACGTAAGTAATGTATCTTTCACAGTTATTCCTGCGGCCTTCACAGTTTGTTTCCCCCGAAACGATGGAAGCATTCTTTGAATGTTACACGTATAGTATAGGATAGCACTTCTGCCGAGCGTGTAGGCGGAAATGGGAAAAAGGAAACAGTTCTGATTCAGGCAACTCAGCAATTTCTTGCCTGGGTGATCGCACTTAGTAACGGCCCTCATGGTTGTTGTGTGTGTGTGTGTTTTCCATTATAGCCTGAAGCAGAAGCAGAAACCAATGGTCCGAAGAACCGAGAAAGAAAGAAGACGTTTCATTGCTTGTTGGGAACCACAACGCCGAATACGTCCAAAGCTGATGCCAACGCAGCATGTATTCCAAAAACACCTCGTCGTTTTTTTTTGGTTTTTTTTTTCCGTCCTTCTTTATCTTTTTTCTTGTTCACTCGTTACGTTTTTCGGTCTGAAGAGTTATGATTGGATTAACCTTGGTTGCCAGGGCCATCTACAGGGCGACGCAGAAGATCACCCGTCCCACCACCCCTCGTTGGCTTCAGCGTAAAGGAGAAAAGGATCTTCCTATTGTGAGATAAGCCCATGAGAAATAAACCTTATCTAGAGTAAGGCACTTTAAAGTGGCTGGTGGGAGTCGTTGTCACAAAAAGAGAACGTGGCAAAGCAGTCCGTCCATTCAACGAGATGCTCTTGCAGTCGTAACAAGGGAGACTGGCTCACTCCCTTCAAGAAGATAGAGCCAAAACAAAATGAAAAAAAAAAATACATATAAAAAATAAAATGGACGTGACCCAAAGGTTGTAGTGATTTCATGAAACCGCTCCGTTCTGCTCTTTGATTTGGTTTCGTCAAGCTGTTTCGTTCAGCAGGATTTAATTTGATTTGGGTTGGTCTGACCCTTTCGGTGTTGTGATTTCACGTGTCACTCTGATATGATTGATGACATTTTTGATTCCCTCAAACGAATCGTAGCAATTCCGAACCCTTCTTGGCTTTTACTGTGCTCTACGTTTTATTTTCATTTATTTTTTATTTGTTTTAATAAAATGGCTAGCACAAAGAAAAAGCTCTGTTCTTCCATTAAAGTTGATGCGTGGTAGCCAAGAATTAGAAATTGCCGTGCAGTTCCTTGCACTGCAAGCTCTTGTCTTCCTCAGTGAAACGTTTCTAGATTATACCAAAAGTAACTCGAGTGTCTGTATTTAGGCCTACACTTCCAACGGATTAACTGAATTCTCCGAATATAGTTTTACTAACTCAAGAAACCTGTCGATTTTTAAAACAAACGAAGAAGCGCCTGTGACAGTGTCCCCTGCCCCGTACCTTGGCTCGAGACCTCACGCGGCCAGCTGTCGAACTAATGGTCATAATTATTTTCATAGATAACCCGCATTTAAACCTTTTCATAACGATTTGCCTCGCTCTTTTAGAGACGACTTGCACGTGAACGAAATGCGAAAGAAGAAATGCCTTCGCCTTACTGAAATCAAGGATTAGAACCAACTGTGGAAAATTCTCCATCTGGTTTAGAGCCGTTACACCTTGGAACTGTCTTCCGGAACATGTCGTGAAGGCTGCATCTGTTGAAACCTTCAAGAGACATTTTTATGAACTTTATAACCTTTAGCAGACTTTTGTTCCCCCGCTGGGCCATATTAGTTTTTCTTTTCGCCGGTGTTGTGTTGTTGTGTTGTGTTGTGTTGTGTTGCGTTGCGTTGCGTTGCGTTGCGTTGCGTTGCGCTGCGCTATGTTACGTTATAAAAAATTACATTGTGTAACTTTTATATATCCAGCGCCGTATTAAGACTCGTAGAAGCCTGGTGCTTTAAGATTTATTGAGTCCCTCCTCCATTTTCTCCCCAGCCTCGCCCAAAAAGGAGAAAAGCAATAATTTTTTTGATACAATTTTTCAGTAAAAATAAAACATTTTAACTTTTTTTATTTTTAAAATAGTACCTTATTTTATTTCTCCTTTGACCATGAGGTCCTTTTTCGGCCTGTGGTCCAGTGCTTCAGCGCCCAAAGCACCCTTCTTAATTCGGCCCTATCAGTTTAAAATGTCGGCCTTCATTTCATCACCCTCCCTCACCTCGGTCACAGGTCTCCCTCCCCCATCTCGATTTTGCCTTTGATACGTCGATGTCGGGGGCTACGGCTAATTGATGCAGCATCTCATAATCACAACGCTCAGTCGTCACAGTTTTTGTTCAGCAGTCGCTGATAATTAAATTCCGACTGTAAAATCCCTGGAGATAAGCAGAAGAAACATGTGACAAACACACATAATGAATGTTGACGATGATCAGGAATACGCAGTTACAAACTGGGGGTCTGGATTTGATCTCCCGCACATCCCAGCATGGAATGGAATATTTTGTAGGCTTTCGAAACCAGAAGTAACGATTAACAGGAGGAGCGGGCACAAGGGAGGAGTCGCTCAACGCAATCCTAACAAATGTGTGTGAAAAATACCATTTGTGCTGCGAATAGTCGAAACATGTTTCAGTTCGTAAGCAATGGCGTTTAAAGGGGAATTGCCACCAAATGATACGCTGCGGCATCTATAGTCATTTCCCGATATCTAGATCTGTCTAGCCCTTACGTTCAAATGGCGACTGAATACAGAATTAAATTTCTTTTTATGAAACAAACGAGCCACGTAACGTGCCTCTTTAGTTACAGAGTGTAAAGTTGGTACGTTCACGCGCACCGGGAAGCAAGCGGTAAAGGTAAGTCTAACGACATCGCGGGTGCTTTCTTCTGTATATCGACCATTTTGTAACGCAGATTTTGTACTGCTAGATGGGAGCCATCGAGTGACAGTGATATCGTTAACCTTGACCGCTAATCCCTGGTGCACGTGGACGCACCAACTTTACATTCAGTACTTAAGGAGGCACGTGCCTTGTTTGTTGTGTAAAACGAAACTTCTTTGCGCATTCCTTCGCTTGTTGAACTCAAGTGCTACACAGAACTAAATACTCCGTAGACAGCTCTATACCACACGCCATGTCTGTTTGCTGTGACGTGCATATCACGTAACTGGACTAGTCCAATCAGACGGCCAAACAGCCGTTGTTATCGTTCGTCATTGACTAACTCATGGTGACGTCATGGCAAACGGCCATTGCGCATGGTTTTTTTAGATGCTGCAGCCTGTCATTCGCTGAATAGGCACCTTTAAATGACCTTGAAGCAAGGGACATGTTTCGTTTCTCAAGCCAAGGCTGACTGAGGCAGAAATGACGTATCTTGCCTGTCTCGTGCACGCCAGGATGTTAAAGGCGCCTTTTCACCCTTTTCAACTCCTATAGATGCAGCACTGTAAAATGTTCGAGCAATATAAAAAAAAAATAGCGGTAAATTAAAAATGGAACAACACTATTCGCAGCAGCACCGTGATTTTCATAACTAAAATGAGATCACGCGACCCACATCAGCCTATTGAATGACAGAGAATCTGGAACGCGGATGCTGTGTTTAGGTTATGGGCAATGCTATCGAAATGGTGAACAGGCGCCTTTAATGCATGTTAGCAGTGCTTTTTTAAATAACACTTTGGCGTTGTTACATCAGGTGGCTTAGAGCCAGAAAGTGAAATCTGTAACTTCTCTCCCATACGACCTTGTGTCAAGAGGTGGAATGCAAAGCGAAAATTACGGTCCCTCCTCCATTTTCTCCCCAGCCCCGCCCCTACTAGCAGGCAGTGGCGGACTTCGCCGCCCGGGAAACCGGGGATCACCGGGGAGGCCCCCACTGCAGGAGGTGTTTGTTTAAAAAAAAAAAAATATATATATAATAATAAAAGATTATATTTTTTTTTTTTTTTTAACTTGAAATGAATTAGTACAAAAATTGCATCTCCTAACTTGCTGGAAAACGTTACAAATACACGCTGATTTTTTAAAATACGCTAGCTTACATGGCTTCGCCCCGTCACCCCCCACATATTTTTTTTATCATACACGGCGATAGCCGTTTATATATATACGATTGAAGTCCTCTCTCCAGCAAAATTAATTTCTCCGTTTCGATTCAATATATTTCGACCAAACTTGGCCAGATAGTAGATAGCAACTTTTCCAAACTTTACATCAACTTTTATACAATTCCGTGTAAAAGTAAACGTAGGGAGCCACACGGAAATTTGAAAACTGTTCACTTTTTGTTGGTGTTGTTGTTCTTGTGTGACACGGTTTCAGAACAAACTATTGCACCTAACTAAAATCTGAAACATGATCTTAGCCAGAAATTTCTTTGGGCTTCATCCTCAGAGCGACCACTTTAGGATTGGTCCATCCATTCCGGAGTTACGGGTCCCTGAACGATTATTTTGATTGTTTTACATTGTTTTAACCATTGTAAGTAATGGTTATAGCACGGATTTTGCAACAATGGGTCGGTATAAACGATTTAATGCACACTCTTGGTAGAGCGACGTCCGAGGAGGTGTTGAATCGTCCGAGGGGGCGAACCCTATAGGATATTCTACACCTCCTCGGACGTCGCTCTACCAAAAGTGCGCATTAAATCGCTTATACCGGCCCATTTTTGCAAAACCATGTGATAACTTTCTTATTACCCTATACCTTTATTTCGTGTAGCAGCAGTGCCGAACAGAAATACCGTTGTTGGAAGAAGGAGAAGTTCTCAGTTCCTTGTTTTTCGAAAGCTCTAACGACAATCGAACAACAGTATGCTTTGATATGACGTTTCAAGCGTCGTATTGTTACAATTTCCATTGTTCGTCGAAGGGGACATTCGAAACACCTTGCAGTGCTGGAAACACCGGTTGTCGTCAGATCCCCGAAGTTAAGCAGCATTGGGCTGGATTGATACCTGGATGGGTGACCGCCTGGGAATCTGGCTGTTGCAGACATAGGGCCTTAGGGCTTCGGGCAGATGACCAGGAGTGGTTAAAGCTCGTTAAACCCTTTAACCCTTTAACATTCGAAATGAAGCAACAGTCCGTTACAACGATGCTTTAACAATATGCTTTGAACGGTCATCCCACGTGGGGATATTGTTACTAAAGTTTGGTTGTAGTCTGATGGGGTAAAATCTCATTTCCCTTGTTCGCTGAAGGAGCACTTCGGAATCGACCAATAATGCCGACGATAGAGCTGCAGCAGTTGTTAAAGAACGTAATGTTGGCGGTTTAGAATGCAACACTGCGGAAAATTTAAAAGAGTGATCCAAAGCAGTGTCGGATTGGACCGTCCGAGATCCCGGAAAACCCCGGGGAGGCCCCCACTATACAGGAGCGAGCCCATGAATAAAAAAATAAAAATTGAACATGAATTCGTATGAAAATTGCATTTTAATTTTCAGGAAAATGTTTTAAATTCACGCAGATTTCTTTAAAACTTACGCTAGGTTTGTTGATCCTCCCACACTGCAGGAAACCCTTGTTTCAAAAAT
>JAHWFP010010057.1:2590-17844 GCA_023313725.1 Lithobius niger | reverse complement strand
GTTTTTTTCCCCCCCCCCCCCCCCATCACACATGCCACGCATTCCCTTTTGCGTGATGCCCGTATTCAGTAAGCAAATAATGCGATCTCCCCCCACCCCCACTTCCTCCCCCTCTTCATTCTCTTTTGCTTGTGCCTTCCTCCCCGGAAAAGTCGGGATATTTCCACTGATATTTTGATGCAGCCTCTGAGAAGTCGCATACGTGTGTGTTTGACTGATATGAAGGCTAAAAAAAATCCTCATCACTGTGTAAGCCAGCATTCAGTAAGCAAGTAAGCCCCTGCAGAAAGTTATTCCTTTGAGACAATTCACTTCGGTACCCCGCATCCCGAAATTGTTGCAAGCAATTTTCGTTCATTTGGTAACAACGCTTTAAGTTTTTGTATTGGGCGCATGGCTGTTTTTGGCCGTTTAGGCTCGTGTAAATAAATTGCAACTCAGTTCAACCCTTGCGCATACAGTTATTCTTGCCGCCCACTTAAGAACAATTCAACTCCTTTCTGGAAGTCAGCACCTACGAAAAAAAGGCTTCTTTCCAGCGTAACAGGCTGCCAACTTCGAAATTAACAAACTATCGTAGTTTGGTTTAAAGTTGTTTGCTGTTAGCTCATACACGAATTTGTACATTTTTAGCTCAAAACGCCGACAATGGCACAGTCCACGCAACTAAAACTTTGTTGCAGCTTTGGTTCCACAATAATACGCCAAAAGACGATACAAATAGCGGTTTGGCTGGTCTGGTAAGTGGCGCCATCTGTTCGAATACTTTGGAAAAAGTGTTATAACCCGAACTTGCAGTCCAAAGCCGTCAATAGACGGCAAACACGGCAGGTGTGGTAAGTGGCGCCATCTGTTCGCAGACGCTGGAAAAGTGTCCCAACCCGAATTTGAAGGCAAATCCCGTCAACAGATGGCGCTACAGGGTGGGGTTCTTGATTGTACAACGGGATGGTGAAGCCCAAGGACGAGTGGAACGATAATATACAGGAAGGTTTGTCCTTCCCCAGCTCATTAAGTCGTTCTCCCGCCAATATATTAAGTGACGTCATTGGCTCCAGTCTGGTTTGGCTTGTGCGCATGTGCTTGAGCTGTTGAGCTGCATTGTGACGTCAGTAGCGCCAGCAAAATCAACAGCCAATGGAAAAGCAATATGCAAAAAGTTCGGAAGAGACCCTCCCTACTGGGTGAATCCGGTGCACTTGGCCGTCTGCTTTGTATTATGTGTGTAGATGCCACGTTAGCCACCGTGGTTAAACTGGCGAAGAGCATGCCACCGCCAAAAATGCTTACATTATTTATATTTATTGCTGGGTATCTATCCTAGATTTAAAATATTAATAATGAAGCGTCTTTTATTTTATGTTATTCCAATTTAGTAGAGCTCAGCCTTTCTGCTATGCACCCTCTCTACGGCTAACTTAAACTACTTACTCTAACAGCAACCCAACCACTACTTAGTATCGTACCCCAAGAGCACCAACTACCTCTCAAAGCGCCGCGAGGCGGCTCAGAGGCCCCGGACTGCCTGGATACCACGCCCTGAATCACCCTCCACACCCAATACTTCACAATAATCAAAAGATTCAAAAGATTCGTGACTCCCTATGCCTCCTCTTAGACAATGTTGCCTCTGGCACGTACTACATCTGCAAACGCTATTTTTTTTTTTAAAGTTGGAATTACCACAATTGTAGGTCAGACCTTGAAAGCTTGGGTGTGAAGATAGCATTTAAATGATTCTAAAGCTTTCAGAATTTTTAGGCCTAATTTTTACCTGCTGTTTTAATTTCGTAAGCGACAACAGCAGAGAAATTAGGCCTATTCCATTCGAGGTTAAGCCTATTCATTCTTGCAACACGGGATTGAGAGTTCAGTTTCCATAGCAACTGAGGGAATCTTGAAATTACTGTTCGAAGCCATCTTATTGTTCCATGTTGCAATATAAACACGTCGTCTGCTATATACTTTCGTTTTATATATGCCGTTTCGTCACGCAGCGGTGATTTAAGGTTTCACATTTGGGATTACTGTTGATAGTATAACCGCCAGTTCGGTAACCATGTTGGGTGAATTCCTTCAAGCATTCTTTTTCACATGAAACGAATGTGACTCGTTAACGAATCCTTTTGTTTTTTTTTACCCATTTGCCTGCCTTCCTCTAGCAGTGAAAATGTGACAGTCATGTGTTATTATTTCGTTGAGTTACATACAAAAAGATTGTTAGATAGAAGAAAGCAACGATAATTTACTTTGAACGTGTTTAAAAGTTCACTTGATTCCCAGCAGCACCGTCTATGTTTTGTCCGAATTCCTTAACTATTGAGGATTCCAAATTTACAATGGCAAGTGCTACATCGATAAATTCGAAAAATCATAATTTCCTGGATTATAACTGTTGACTTTTTGAGATCAGCCATACTTTTGAGGATATCTAGCAATGTGACAAATTTCGTAGCAATCCGCCCTTTGGTTTAGGATCCACCCAGAATACAAAAATGCAAACAACCAACCAACCAACATTTTGCAATTCGGTGTCCGTTATAAGCTAGGCTCACTTCGTTTGCTCCGCTCCGCCAACAGACTCTGCAAGTCCTGAATCTGGCACTTCCGTTTACCACAGCACAAGATCTGTCCGTTTTACATGCTGTTTGGGCAGTAAATGCATGGTCAAGTTAATCGGAAGCAGTGGTAGGGTGAGTTTATCACCTTTTCACGAATTTTGTAGGCTACAATTAAAAATAAAAAAAACAACTCGTTTCATGTTTCAGGTAAGACGGTTTACCTGCACCGAATCCAAAACAAGAAAGGAGCACGAATAAAATTCCCAGTAAGGTTTTAGATACCTCAGTGTTGCTGTATTGCTTAGTCCACGTGAAACCTTACTGCTGTATTCAACTATCAGACACGCAAATTAAATTAAAAGCATTGCAAACACACACACAAAAAAAAAACAAAAAAAACTGCACATTAACAAAGGGAAGAAATGGTTATTTAATATGTCACTACATCAGCTTTCAATAGTGAAATCAGAACCCAACTTTCAAAATTTGGCGTGTTCTGTTTTCAAATTTGAACGGCAATGGCCAGGTTAGTCGGAAACAGTCATACAGTGATTTTTTTTCAGATTTTCATTATTTTTTACAATAAAACCGCAACAATCGTTTTATCGAACTACGTAAACAAATACGTATACGACTGTTTCACATGTTGCATGTTGTAATTTAATTCCTTTACTGTAGCACACTTACAAAAAAGGAAGAACTATCCCGCTATTTTGACCCGGCTATATTTTTTTAGAAGGGTAACATATGGTGCTTCTGACACCATTGTAGAGCAAACGCTGCTGCCCTCAACCGATTACAAAATGCATCTTATAACTTCTTTAATGCTTCTACCAAAGAATTTTATGGTATTTGACATAAATGGTCTAAAAAAAACCGGGAAAAAACCTTACGAGGCCGGGCTTGGCGGTCATTTATCCTATACCTCCTTTTCCGCATTTTTTTGAACTTTTCGGTTCATTCATTTCATACTCTACGTCTTCTGATTATTTTCTGTCATTTTGCTGATGGTTGCAAGACGACAATTTTCAAATTCTTATCGGAAATATCATGGCAACGTAAATAAAAATGAAAAATAAAAAAAAAATAAGGTTGCTGACGAACACGAATCCTTTCATGGTTCATAAATATTCAAATAATAGCAGGGACGCTAGCAGGCCTATTTGACGATTTAAAAAATGCACTGGCTTTGTCAGACATGCGTCATGCTTTTCAGAATTCCTAAGTTCTTCTGTGCATTCCTTGCCTATTCCCGTTATTTGCTTCGCTAAGCTCTTATCCCTTTCACTTCGATGGTTGAAATATCGGAATCAAATCGAAATTGCTCTCGAAGGAATGTACTTCTAGGCTAATACAAAACGACAATGAACTTCGCCATTGTGTTTTGGACCCAAAAGACGATGACAAAATTCCTTGCTGTTGGCATGCTTTTCTCTCAGAGACTCTCTACATTTTTTTTCTTTTTAAGATTCTATTTGGTTGGTCAGAGATTAAAATGGAGAATTTAATTAATTTTCTCGATCGATAAGCAGCAGGGTCACCGACTACAAATTGGAGATTGTAGTAATAGGCTTAAGGCTCCAAGAAACTCGGATAGGGTGGAAACTGGCGAAGAGGGACGATATCACCCGGTTTTATTTACAAAAATGTATATGTCAAATATATGGATTATTTATTTCCGCTTTACGAGACTAGGTGTGGATTTGCCTCGTGATTTGGGACACAGTGACAATTTAAAAGGTGTGGACTCCGAAAGTGTCTACCGAATCTATCACAATGAAAATAATTCCGTAAGGTCAACACTGTTCACTTCTGAGAAACCCTCCTGATATTTAGGCGTGTTTGCGGACATATGGATCAACTGTTGGGTAAGAATTTCTAACCTACTACTGGAAGGATTCATGGACATTTTCCCTACCCCCGGACTGTATCCCTGGACACTTCCTCGCTCCAAATCAACAGCAGACTTATTCCGCCATCGCCCCGAACTATTTCTCCCACCGGGCATCAACCTCTTCCCCCCGCCCTTCGCGGCCGCGCCCCCCCCCCCCCCCACAAAAAAGAAATACTTATAAAAATAAATTATTTTCATTTAAAATCAGGCCATATGCCTATTTAACTTCCGGATAATTATAATACCCCAGAACAAATTAAAAATCAAACTTCGTTCACCACATGAAACTCGTTCCCTGCCCAGTGAAATGACAATTCCTAACCTAACCTAATATATAATAACAAAACACTCCAAGCCAAACTTGAAAAACAAAACCCACTTCGTTCCCTACGTGTAGTTCGAGGCGAGGCAACTAACTAATCTTATAAGAATTAAAAACAAAAACGTCACAATTACAAACAAAAACGTTCAAAACGTGTGCTTTACGTTTTGAATATATGATTGGTAAAGCACAACAGCACCTAAACAGATGGGAATTTCTCAATTCTACATTTTATTATTTCAATTAAAAATCATCAATTTTTATCTGTGTTCATTTTAGCAAGTGAAAATTCAATCATATATCCCCCTTTTTTACGGCTCACTTGACGTTTTAGTTTGTAATCCGTGTACCTTTTTTACGGCTATGGCGTCGCGCTGCAAAGGTTTATGCATGCAGTCGATTGATGCTGACCACTTTGAAACAATTCAAATCATCTCTGAAAGCCTGCATCTGCGAAATAAATACGCAATTCTATCGTTTTTAGCTGACAATTTCGAGGCCGAACGCAGCTTAGTTTGGTTTAAAAATATATGCGTTTAGCTGAAACACTGATTCTTTCAAAGGGTTTTAGCGAGCATTAACCGCACCCGGTCATCTGCCCGACGAAGCCCTAAGGCCCTATGGTCCTAAGGCACTGATTCTTTCAAAGGGCCAAAGGGTTTTTAGCGAGCGTTAACCGCACCCGGTCATCTGCCCGACGAAGCCCTAAGGCCCTATGTCTGCAACACCCGGAATGGATACCAGTAGTGGTAAAATACGATATTCGGTTACACATATATACCCCCCACTTCCGATCACGTGATAAAAGTGGGGGTAATGATGCAGTTCCGATCATCTGTTGAAAAGTGGGGGTTCCATTTTTCGTCAATCTGGAGGATGGTGGAAAAGTGCATTTTACTATCTGTTTTCCGGCTTTCGTCGATGTGGAGGACGGTGGGAAAGTACTTTTTGCTTGCTCCTATGATGTCACTTCCAGTCACGTGATCAAAGTGGGGGTATTGATGCACTTCAGATCACATGATGAAAAGTGGGGGTGTCAGCTCCGGATTTTTCGTTAATCTGGAGGATGATGGGAAAGTGCCTTTTGCTACCTTTTTTCATTCTTTATCAATGCTTTTGTTATCTTCTATGACGATATCCCGATCACGTGATCAAAATGGGGGTAACGACATCACTTCCGGTCATGTGATGAAAGTTGAGACGTCACTTCCGGTTTTCATCAATATGGAGGAGTGTGCCTTTGGCTACCTTTTTTCGTTTTAGTTGATGTGGAGGATGGTGGGAAAGTGTCTTTTTTTTTTGTAGAGAGGATCACGCATAGGGTACAGCCTGGGGAACACACATCCCGAACCGCTTCGCTCTAAGATCGACAGTTCTCGAATTTTCAGGGTGGGCCGAAATTCGAGGTACCCAATTTCCGGGATGGGCTACACGTAGGGCACGGCTCAAGGAAGTCAAATCCCGAACGGTTTCTCTCTAGGACCGACGGTTCCCGAGTTGCGGGCATATTTCGGATTTTGGAACTGTGCCAATTTTTTTTTTCGGTGGCCAAAATAATTTTTGACCGGGCCAACTGATAGGTGAGGCCAATTGCGGGCGGGGTATCATGCATGGGGGCCAAGTTTCTCTCCGTTTTGCTCTAGGACCAACGGTTACCGAGTTATGGGCATTTTAAATAATTTCGGAAATTGAAACTGAAACCTGGGGGGCCATCTTAGAAAAATGGCGGCAATTCTGGTTCCAGTTACCATGACAACCACCCGTTTGGAAAATTGCGGTGCAATGCATCATGGGTAATAATTTTCCCTATATAAGGAGAGATCCAAGCAAAAAAAATTCAGTCCAGATGTAGTTCTGGACTCGAACACACGGCCTCCCAGCCTTGGTGCAGTTGGGCAGGGCTACATGCACCATAGCATATGTGCAACTTCTAATATGGCGCATATAGCCCTGCCCAACTGCGCCAAGGCTGGGAGGCCGTGTGTTCGAGTCCAGAAGTACATCTGGACTGAATTTTCTTCATCGGATTTCTCCTTATATAGGGAAAACTTTTCCCATGATGCATCACACCAATAAAGTTTGCACAGTTCCAAAAAATAAAAAAAAGTTGGTACGGTTCCAAAAATAAAAAAGTTGGCACGGTTCCAAAAAATAAGATAGTTGGCACGGTTCCAAAAAATAAGAAAGTTGGCACGGTTCCAAAAATAAAAAAAATTGGCACGGTTCCAAAAATAAAAAAGTTGGCACGGTTCCAAAAAATAAGAAAGTTGGCACGGTTCCAAATATAAAAAAGTTGGCACGGTTCCAAAAAATAAGAAAGTTGGCACGGTTCCAAAAAATAAAAAAATTGGTACCGTTTCAAAAATAAAAAAGTTGGTGCTCTTCCAAAATAAAATTTTTTTTGAGGAGGCCCCTATATAAGGCGAGATCAGACGAGGAAAATTCAGTCCAGATGCAGTTCTGGACTCGAACACACGGCCTCCCAACCCTGGTGCAGTTGGGCAGGGCTACATGCACCATATGAGTAAGGAATCTCCACTACTGGCTCCCCTCTCGGGTGGTAGTAACTCCCCTGTAGGGTGGCAGTAACTCCCCTTTATGGGTTGGTAGTAACTCCCCGTTTGGGTTGTAGTAACTCCCCGTGCAGGGTCCAGAAATAAAATGCAAAAAATTTCCATTTATTTTGTTAGTCCTATGTAAGGAACATTCTTTTTTTTTTTTTTAAGTGTATCTTAATTCTAATTCGTCTTTTTTTTAGGAACTCCAATTTATCTCCTCATTTTTTCCTCGTGTTTTTTTGGGGAAAATTATTTCGTATATAATAAAAGAATAATAATAAAAGGAATGAACGATTTTTCTTTCAAGAAAAAGAAAATGAATTCAAAATCATCGTTTACGTGTGCATACTGTGGAAAGGTCTACGCAACTCAGCAAGATTTGATCCATCATCTTCCCAACCATCGATCCGATCTTCGACCAGAGTGTTTACTCTTCGAAAACGAGTTGAAAGATATTGAAGGTGAAGTAAGGTGCAAGTTGGTGCATGATGATACGCATCGAATTTATTTCCGTAAAATTGAATGTCTCGATTCATCTCGAGCGCTCAATCTACTGTATTGTCCGCTTAAATATCTAATCACGACTTGCTTGGATCAACTGACCAATTGTAAATTTCAACTGTGTTTAGAGGCAGATTTTACCAGGGATTCCAACACCGTGCGAGCCTATTTCTGGTCCCTCTATACAGCTATTTACAATGAATCTGATGTGTCGGAAATCTTGGAGGATGCTTGCAAAAAAATACAACAGTCAGTCGAAACTTTCGAAGAAAAAGGTAGTGGTTGGCGCTTTTTGAAAGTTTGGGGTATAACCGTCAAAGTGGCAAAAATCAATCCTTTTTGCCCTAGTTCTTTCTTACCCTTGCCGAGTGCATTACGCAAAAAAAGCGAAGTTATAGTGAATGTGGAAAATTCTGACGAAAAGTGCTTTCTATATTCCGTTTTAGCCGCTAAAATGAAGTGCTACGAAACCAAAGTTAAATATTACGAACCATTTTTGAATACCGTAGACCATTCCATGTTGACGTTCCCCGTGAGTCTACGGCAAATTGATTCCTTCGAACGAGTCAACAATTTGTCCATTAACATAATTTCTTACAAGGGATCGATAGGGTTACACCCGGTGAGAGTGAACAAAAATATGGAAGGAGAACTAATTGACCTGTTACTCATAGCCGACGAAAAAGGAAATACTCATTACTGCGCCATCCTCGATATTGATAGGGTACTCCGATTTCGAGGTGTTGGAAGTAACAGGAAATTTTACTGTCGTAACTGCTTCGCTGCCTTTGGTAAAGAACAATTCATGATGGAGCACACCAGTAAATGTGTGAGATTGAATAGGGCGCAAGTACTCACTTTCTTACCACCCGGCGCTAACACGTTAAAATTCCTACGCTACGATAGACGCAATCCTCATCCTTGGGTAATTTATGCAGATTTCGAATGTATGCTCAGACCCGTGCAAACTAGTAGCACCGATCCATCCTCGAGTTCGTCTACTAAAGTCAGTTTGCATTCGCCTACTAGTTTTGGCTACGTCGTTGTTGGTCCAGAAAATGAAATCGTGAGTCAAAAATTCTACCTCGGCGAGGACGCGGTGGATAAGTTTTACGAATGTATGAATAGCGAAATTCAAAAGTTTGCCTCGATTATCTCACGACCGAAACATCTGATGATGACTGCCGACGATGAAATTCAGTTCTCGAAAACCGATACTTGTTACTACTGCAACAAAGTCATCATCTCCAATAAAGTGAGAGATCACTGCCACTTCACGGGAAAGTTCAGAGGTGCTTCTCACGTAAAATGCAATCTGGAGGCTAAGACAATAAATACTATCCCGGTCGTCTTCCACAACTTGGAAGGTTACGATATGCATCTACTGATTTCTGCGACAGAAAACTTCCCTTCGGGAGTAGATGTTCTTGCTAGAAACACCGAGCGTTTCATGAGTATGACCATTACGCGGTACTTTTCCTTCGGTGGAAAGGACCTTTCGGTAAGGTTGCGGTTTTTAGATAGTTATAGTTTCCTATCTTCCTCGCTCGAAACTTTGGCTAAAAACCACAAGAAAGATCGACCTTTCCCCATCTTAAAAACTGCTCTCGATTCGGTAGACTGGTTCGAGCCAGAAGCGAAAAAGGAAGAAATCTTGGATTTATTGACGCAAAAAGGCCACTACCCGTACGAGTACGTGCAGTCTATGGATGTGTTTGAGGACCAGGAATTACCTCCTAAAGCGGCATTCTTCTCCTCTCTACGAGGTGAAGGCATCACCGACACGGAGTACGATCACGCAACGTCAGTTTGGAAGTTGCTGAAGGAGAAGGTTTTTAAAAATTACCATCTCGCATATCAGATGATCGACGTGTATCTTCTAGCCGACATTTTTCAGACTTTCAGGGAAACTTGCTCGGTCAATGACGGCATAGATCCTTGCTACTACGTATCCACACCAGGGTTTAGTTGGGCAGCCGCCTTGAAAAAAACCAAAGCCGAACTAGAACTGTTTACGCACGGAGGAAAGCATAACTTTATAACTTCCGGTATCAGAGGTGGAACAACTTTTGTGTCGAAAAGGCATTCGATCGCCAATAACAAATATCTACCAGATACTTACGACGAAAATTTACCTAGTCTATATCTAGTAGATTTGGATGTCAACAACTTATACGGACTAGCCATGACGGAATTTCTTCCCTACGATCGATTTAGTTGGCTGACGAGGAAAGAAATTCTCGAATTTTGCTTGGCATCGGTTGAAAAAGATTCGGAATACGGTTATATATTGGAAGTGGACTTGGACTATCCATCCGAACTACACGATAATCACAACGATTATCCTTTAGCACCGGAAAAGTGTAAAATATTGCCAAAACTCGTGTCTCCCTTCATGAAAGAAATGGCAGGAAACAAGAAGATCGTTTCTACTTCCAAACTGACGACTAACCTGCTCCCGAAGAAAAACTATATAGTTCATTACAGGAATTTACAATTCTACTTGAAGCACGGTTTAATTTTGAAAGGCATTCACAGAATTCTAAAATTTCGTCAGAAGCAATGGCTAAAATCTTACATAGAATTTAACACCGAGAAGCGTCAACTCGCAACGACGACGTTCGAAAAAGACTTTTTCAAACTGAAAAATAATTCGGTATTTGGAAAGACAATGGAAAACAAATCGGGGCGTTTATCCGTGAAGTTGTCCAATAATCAAAAAAAATCTGTCAAGTACAGCACTCTGCCACACGCGGATTCATTCAAGATCCTCAACGAAAATCTCATACAAGTAAACTTGAGACTTCGTAACATCAAGTGCGACTTACCGACTTACTCCGGTTTTTGCATCCTCGAACTTTCCAAACTCACAATGTATGAATTTCACTACGAGTTCATGCGTCCAAAATATGGAGACCGAGCGCGTTTACTTTTCACGGATACCGACAGCCTGTTCT
This sequence comes from Lithobius niger, assembly GCA_023313725.1. Lineage (NCBI taxonomy): Eukaryota > Metazoa > Arthropoda > Chilopoda > Lithobiomorpha > Lithobiidae > Lithobius > Lithobius niger. Next base: position 7,051 of record JAHWFP010010057.1, on the reverse strand, counting down.
ATGAGGTAGAGACTGAAGACTTTTACTGGGACATGGAAATTGAGTCAGATAGATTCGATACCAGCAATTATGATCCATCGCATCCTCTGTATAGTATTAAAAACAAACAAGTCCTGGGGAAAATGAAAGATGAGACGGCAGGCATCCCGGTGAAAGAATTTGTAGGCCTGAAAGCAAAAATGTACTCAGTTTTAGTAGGGGAAGAGAGTATAAGAAAGGCTAAAGGGATTAGTAAAGCGTTTATCCAAAAAAGTCTCAGTCACGAAGACTACAAAAAAGCGCTATTTTCTAAAACATCGTCGAAAGCCACGTGGATGAGCATTCAAAGTAAGGATCATCAGCTCGCTACGGTTGAAATTTCAAAATCTTCCATATCTCCTTACGACGATAAGAGATTCGTGTTGGATGATGGAATAAATACATTAGCGCACGGTCACTACAGAACGGGTATAGCGTATGACTTTATAGACGGTATAATCGATCCGATGGAGGATGAAGAAGCTGAAGAGCAAGCTTCGCTGGAAAAAGATGAGGAGGAAGAAGCATCAGCCACTGAAATACCAAAACGAAGCGAAGAAGAAAAAATAGTGGCTAATAAGAGGAAAAGAGCCGCGGCTGCTCGTAAGAAACGTGCGATAGAAACTATCGAACAGAGAAAAGCTAGGTTGGAGAAACGTGCGACGGAAACTGTCGAACAGAGAAAAGCTAGGTTGGAGAAAATGGCCGCTGATTTTCGCAAAAAACTTGCAACAGAAACTGTCGAACAGAGAAAATCTCGGTTGGAGAAAATGGCTGCCGCTAAAAGAAGAAAATTAATATTCAGACGAACTCCTAATATGATCTGTTGTACCTACAAATCAAGTACAAATTATTTAAAAAGATAAACTGCTAATGTTATCAGTCCAGCTATTAAATTTTGAATCATATCCCTTCCACTTAACGAAGTAGAGCATTTTCCCATTTGTACCTTTCTTTCGTCTTAATACTTTCTCCACTAAAAATAAATCGGGGACGAGAGTTTTTTGAATTTCTTGTTCGTAGAAACCTCCGAGCACCGGTTCGTTCAATTCGTCTTTTAATAGATAAGTAACGGGTTCGGTTTTTTGGACTTTACGGATTGTGAAAACTTCGTTAGTAAAATTTTGTAAATAACCTTTATCAAAAATTTTCTTAACTTTAGAAATTCTGACTTTATTTCCTACGACAAATTTGGGTTTTTTCAACGATTGTTTCGGTTTAATTTTCAGTGACGATTCGTGACGTTTGGTTACTTCCCTCGGTTTTAGTTTAGTTGCGGAGTGAACCGTGTCATTGTACCGTGAAACTAACTCATCAATAATGTGTACCCATTGATAGTTCCCCTGCTTGGTGAATTGTTTCCACATGCGAGTTTTCAGCGTTCTGTTGAAACGTTCTACCACGCTCGCTTTCATCTCAGAGTGGGTAGAGTACATGTTGATGTTGTGACGCTTAAGGAGCGCTTTAAAGTTTTTATTGTAGAATTCACTACCTAAATCAACTTGTAAATTTTTAGGGGGTGTCGTTCCTTCGAGAATCTTCTTAAAAGCTTCCGTAACGACTACACCAGATTTTGATTTAAGTGGAATGGCCCAAGAAAACTTGGACATGACGTTAATGCAAGTCAGTAGGTAATTAAATCCTTTATTAACGTTAGAGTAAGGTATCATCTCCACCAAGTCCGCTTGCCATAGATCATTCAGACTCCGCACAATCACTTTCCGCCTCGGAAAATGTTTCCGCGTTGGTTTGTGGAGTTCGTTTACGAGTTGATCCATTTCGTTTTTTTTTTCTTCCCATTCCGAACTTGAGCTTCGTCCCCATGATTTTTTTAACGATCGCAGCGGCTAATTTTTCTCTCCAAGAGGTCGAAGGATCCTTACGTACTTTTCGAGCTTTAGATATAAGAATTTCATCGGCGACGTGCCGTTCGTTTAAATTTGAGCTGTTTGAGTAGGCGATGTCGTGTTCTTTACACGCCTCATCCAGTTTATTTATTCCAGGATCCCCTCTAGCTAATCTCTGATTTAGTTTTGTTCCAGGTCCGCAATATTGATATCCGGGTAAATGAACTTCTACCGGTAAATGGTCTACGATTTTATTTACGATTCCTTTCCCAGACTTGATGAAGGAAGCTCTTTTCGTTCCACACACTTCGCAAAAGTAGACTTCCATACTTCTGTTATTTTTCGATGTAATAATAGTAGGAGGTTCGAGCCGGTTAGGCGTGGGTCGTTTACACTTCACGCAATACTTCATCTTGGCCTCTTTTTTTATTATACAAAATTTTTTATCGTAAACCTAAGTTCTGATAAGCGTTCTTTTTTTCTCTAGCTGTGATGACCCTTCGTTGTTCCAATTCCGATAAAATTTCTATCATTTCGTTCCTGTGACCGTCGTGACCAGCTTGGGTTGACCCGTACAAAAGCCTCAGTCTTTCGACCAGATCGTTAGGATCGTCGTAGTACCTGTAATCCACCCTGCTCCCGGTTTTTTTTACCATACCAGTTCCCTTTTTCTTCGTTTTCATATCCTCCCAGATAGGACCGATTATCGACACGTACTTAGCACTACGATTCGACTTAGGTTTTCGAGTGCCCGGATCGTTGTTTTGGTAGATAGCGTGAGTATTTTTTAAAAGAGAAGCATAACTCGCTTTGACTTCGGGAGCGTACGACGGTTCCTTCAAATCCTTAAAAACCAGCAAACTCCAAAGTCCTCGTCTTCCTACGTATTGATTACCACCGACCACTATGTCGTTCTCGAATATTTTTACGGGTTTATTAGCGATGCTCATTTCTCCAGTTTTCATATCGTATTGCAGTCCGAAGACAGGATCGGTCTCTTTGGGATTTTCGAAAAATTTCATCAGAAAATATTTCGCCGTTTGGCCTATGACTTGACCAGGTAACAGACTATCTAAAGATCTGAGGGTTGGGAAATTTGGAAGTTCTGGAGGCGTCGACACGCGTCTGTTTTGTATTGCCGAAAGTGTGGGGGTGACTTTCAAACCCGTACTGATAGATGTGTATTCGGTTCGCGTAGCTGGAGTCGAATAATCGGAAAGATTGGGATCTCGCGCTATCGGAGTTGAATGCTCGACGGATGGTTTCGGCGATTCAAACTTCTCCGTCTCGTTCCCCGTGGTTTCCCACTCTTCATCATCTTCATCCTCGGATTTATAAGTTTTTTTTATGGGAGTAATAATTCGTATACGTTTTAGTCGTTTTCTCATTGGAAAACCGGCAATCGCAGGACTCGCTACGGGTGGTGGTGGATTAACAACGGTAGGTTTCAAAGTATTAACGACGGGTTTAAAAAATTCTTGTAAAGATTCTTCTTGATCTCGTTCGTCCAAACGTTGATTCAAAAATTTTTCCCGTAAACGTTTTTTGAGATTTACTATTTCACGTTTCTTTTCCATGTTATCTTTTTTTCTTTCTTTTGTCATCGAACGAAAACGTACGTTTATAACGTCCCTCGTTTAACGTTTTATCGATCGATAAAAACCCGTACGGATCGTCCCAACACGTTCTACACAACATTTTAAACTCCAGAAATTCCATGTCAGGACCGACATGATTTTCGTACAAATGTTTCAGGTTTAAATCGTCCACGGGAAATACGATTAATAAATTGGCGTTATCTCTAACCACTTGTTTGGGGATTCTGGTGTAAGACTGACTGCAATAAAAAACGTCGGCGTTAGAATGACGGCCTTGAGCGAAGTAACGTTCTATGTTTTTTTGTTTGTCTAAAAGAACATCGTCAAAAACCACGAGATTACGAAACTTGGTGTCCAACTCCTCGGGAGGAATTAAATCGTTTTGAGAGTCATGAAAACTCGCAATCTCCCGCCCTACGGTGCCCTCAATTTCGGAAAATATAGACTGTAAAGCTCGGTATTTCGCTTGACACAGAGTTTTGCTGTACACGTATAATCTGTCGTAATCCAACCATCCTTCGTTACAGATAAAATTAAACAGTAAGTTCGTCTTTCCGCAGTTTGCCGGTCCTATAATCAGGCATCTGATGTTTGAAGGAAGAAATGGATGATTTTTGGGTTTCCTGATCGGCACGAAGAAATCGTAATTTTGAATATCCATCGTTTTTTCTTATTCAGAAATCAAACTCACAAAGTCTTTATCCGAAAACTTTTCGTTGAATGTATTAGATTCGACGACTCCGTAATCTACGTTACACCAAAGTTTTACGGTTCTGGGAGCGTCGTTGCTGATGTACACGGAGTTAATTTTACCACTAACTTCCGACAAGGACATACTTCCGCACGGAGCCAAGTTAAACCACGGTTTTTCTATAACGTTTTTGTTAAGTTTTCCTTTAGTTTTGTGGATGTTGTTGTACACCCACGTTCTGAGACACAGCGGCTTATCCGACTCACCGTCTGCCTTTTGACAAAATGGGTAGCAGGTGGAAGCTGGG
>JAHWFP010010055.1:3281-28223 GCA_023313725.1 Lithobius niger | reverse complement strand
TCGTGGTGGGGCAGATAATTCAGTTTGGATTCGTGTACCAAAAAAAACAACTACCAAACCATTGCAATAAAAGATAAAGATATTCTGTCTCTTAGTGAACCATTAACCATTATATGTTTTTATTGTGGCCCTGGCCGAATGCCATGTGCCCCAAGACTATAAAAATATACAAACACCTTACCCTACCTTATGCTACACAGCAAAACACCGCCAATGCCATACACAACTACACTCCTGAAACTAGCAAAAGGAAATCACAGTACCACCACCTATTTGCAAAAACAATGCATTCTGACAATTAAGTACTGAAACGATAAGCGTGTAACACTTAAGCATGTAATAATCTATTGTTGGATGACAATACAAACAATGGTTACAACAATAATTTTGCACTTACGAGCCACTTACAGGGCCACGTGCTTCTAGCTGCAACCCCCACTTTAGAAAAAGGCACTTCCCCATATGACGCTTTACCTGTCTGCCGAAATTTAGATCTGGCAACTTTCCCTAATGAGCTGTTCAGGTGAAAATTAACATGGGAGGCTGGTGATTAGCTAGTTACTAGTAACACTCATCGTTATTGAGGGAACATTTTCTCCATAAAGAACACGTTCCCACATTTTCGTGTTGAGGTTTTCTTTGTTGCGGGTCCCAAGACACCTGATTCAAACGATTTGCAAAGATTTCTACCTCATGCGGAATTTACACCAGTATGCTGAAATCACGTATAAGTTGGTTTCAGTTAAAAGACCCAGTCTGCTAGTGAGCAGCCACCTGACAATAATTACCCTCTAACAATTACGCTCTAACAATTAAGTTCCAACAACAATAAAACGTCTACTTGGCGGCGACACACTAGCGTGTGTCTAGATTAGGCCTACGTAACTGAACTTTTGCACACGGATGCATGGTGATCTGAGGATGGTCCTTTTGTTGGATTGGGGGTTGTAGACGTCAGGACAAATGGGTGGGAGGGTTTTAAAATTTGCCACCTGCGAATTTAAATTTCGTTTCTTTTCCAAGTTGCAACCAAAGATTTCAAGCAACAATGGCTTGAACAATCGACACTGGTGCTTAGATTTATTGTAAAAGCCTGGACGAACTAAAAACTGAACTGTAACGAAGGACAAAATAAGGAATCATTAACGTTGTCGTGTATTGCGTAAAAATAAAGGGATGCATGTTAGATGATAGTTACGCAACAATACGAGCATCCACGAGCTTTCGGGGTTTTGGTTAATAACCCACAAATAAAATGCTTCCCGTTCTGCTGTTTTAGTAACAGCGACCTTCGGGGGTTTCTGCATGACTAAATGTGAACGAAATCTTGAAAATTAAGGGAAGGTGCAGGGATAAACAAAACAATTGAAGGGGATGCGCTGATTGAGTGAGCGAAACGAACGAAATCAGCGATTGTTAGATAGTGTGTGCAAAAAAAATGGGATAGAAGCACTTTAGCATGTGAAGAATGGTCATACAATAAACTAAGCAATGTCAATTTGGCTAATCTAACGGCTAATTGGCAATGTTAAATTTGAAAATTATAAATGTGAAAATTTATTTAAAAAAAAATTCCTCTAGAAAAAAGGTTGGGTACAGATAAGACGGTGTAACCTTATGTACGTTCACAGTCCTATGAAAGTTGTGATATCCACCCAAAACCAAAGCTTGTATAGAAACCCGCCAAATTTCCATAAAACGATCGGCCTTTGAAGGTAGTGATATCATTCTACCAGGAAAAGGCCGCCAAGGTCAATCCTATTAGCCAAGTTAATCGCACCAAATAATACTTGGGACGTTAAATCTAAACTTTAAGGTTGCTACACCGAGTAGCAATCTTCAAATTTTCATTGAACTTTCGAACTATTAGTCAGTGCGAATTTGGCTAATATCCTTGTGCAAAAATTGATCAAATTGCACCACTGTGTCTCTGACAGTTAGTCGATAAAACTTCGAGGGGAGATTGTATTTAGGATCTAGTCTTTGTGACGATGATAAGCTCGTTGTTGCAATCCAGGTGGCGGCTCAATTTGGTAATAGTGACCACTGTCCGGTTAGTTTTAATTTAAACCTCTCAAATCCGGTAAAAATTTCGCCAGTCAATTCTTGTGAGGAACGAAAAATTGGAAAGCTAAATTTCCAACACCTAAAAAACTCACTTTCACCTATTGATTGGAATAGTCTAATTTTTAATACACATTTCGAAATAAATCTCGGCTGGAACTGTTTTCTAAATATTCTTTGGGGCACATGCAGCTGTGTCGGGAGCAATCCCCTTCTAAACCTGTTGTTCAATCAAAGCTGCCTAAATTTATTATTAAACTCTGATTCCATAAGCTAAAGTTATGGAAACTCCTAAAATCTAACCATAGTACTAAAAATAATATTGCCTGTAATAATATCCGCAAGAAATATTCAAATTACACTGAATCATGGCACGGTTCTCGTGAGTTAACAGCTATCAGAGAAGGTAATAATTTGGTTCTGTTTAAACTTTACCGTCATAAAACATCTGCATCACCTTACATTCCGCCACTTAAGTTCGGTAACTCCTATCAGACGGAAAATTACGAAAAAGCAAAATTATTAAGCAATATTTTCGATGACGGTAGACAAGCCCTACAATCGGATGCTTCGCTGCCTGCAATATGTGTGTGTCCCGTGGACTCCTTTTCGGACAACTTGGTGTTAGACCAAGTAAATCCTGTGGACCGGATGGTCTATCAGCCTTTCTCTTGAAGCAACTGGTAAACATAATTAGCTACCCACTTTATAAACTTTTCAGGCTATCATATACTGTAGGCTGCATCCCAGATATTTGGCGAACGGCCATTGTCACCCTTGTTTAAAAAAAAGGATCTGCCTCGGACCCGTTAAACTATCGCCCTATTGCTTTGACCAGTACAGCCTGTAAAATGATTGAGTCTATAATTCGGGATATAATTCTTGATCATCTTGGTAAACTTTCTATTATTGGCCAAGACCAATTTGGCTTTCTGCCCTGGAGATCAGCTACCCGCCGACTACTCAATGTGCTTAACCATTGGACCTCTGCTCTGGATGTTGGAATTGTTTCGGATACTATTTTTGATTTCAAAAAGAATCGGTAATTCACCGTAATCGGTAATTCACCGTAAACTTGTTCCATAATTAATGGCGTACGGTATTGTGGGGGATCAGTTAAAGTGGATTTCGGCTTTCTTACATAACCGATCACAACGGGTAAAAGTTGAAAACATCCTTTCAGACGGTAAAATGGTAACATGTGGTGTTCCACAGGGATTTGTTTTGGGCCCCACTTTGTTTGTGATTTACCTGAATGATTTAAAATTTATTAATGAACAAACGTATGGATTAAAATTTGCGGATGACATTAACATTCGAGCAGAAAACTTAACTACTATTGGTTCTCTCGCACTGGACTCTGAAATTCGAAATGTGGCCTCGTGGGCAACGACATGGCAGGTACCTCTCTCTATCTCTGAATGTTTTACTTTCCACATTGGCATTCTGAACAGCTGCCCCTTATATCACGTTGAATCGACGGCCCTCCCGGCTACCTGTGAGGGAAAGGACCTCGGTGTCTGGTTTACTAAAAACCTAAAATTCTCACTTCATTGCCAAACAATTTGCGCTCTGGCCTTCCAACGCTCTGCCATTGTAAATAAATGCTTCACGTCTGGCAGCGTTCACATCAAGGTTTGGGCGTTCAAGGTGTTCGTGAGATAACTTCTTGAATTTGCTACCCCAGTTTGGTCTCCGGATCAATTGGGGGACATTGATCTCATCGTATCGGTACAACGTAAGTTTACGAAACGCCTATACCTGGCCTGCGGGATCTTAATTATAGCGAACGTTTGGCCAGGGCTGGGCTTAAATTACTTGCACTTCGTCGAATCAGACTCGACTTAATTCTCACTTACAAAATTCTGAGAGGGTTGACCTACCTCTTCGACTTGGCCCCAGGCAGGATGTACACACGTGGCCTTCTTGGAAACTTGCTGTACAGGATGCACGTACTATCTGTCGCAAGGCCTTTTTCTCCGTACGTGTTGTGAAAGTTTGGAATGCTGTCAAGGAATCAACTGTTGAACAGTCCAGTGCATGGATTCTGTCGTATGTTAATGCTCGAAAACCTAACAGTCTGTTTGAAACGCCCACTCACAGAAATTTTATAGGTCTTCTTTTGGTTTTGTTGTTCCTGTAAATCTAAGGTCGGTGTTAGTGGTTCAGAACCCTTCCGCAGTCCTTCCATGTGTTGGTGGTAAATTGTATTTATATATTTATTTAATAGGATTGACCTTGGCGGCCTTTCCCAGTTTTGGTTTTGGGTGAATCTATCTCACCATCGACTCAACTATTTACGGGGAAGAAAATACGTGAAGGGCTACCGCTGCTTTACTAAAAAAAAAAAAACTGAAAAATAATCTAAGTAGGGCTAAACCCAAGCCTAAGCTAAACTAACTTATCGTGCTCAGTTGTTTCTCTTTTACAATCAATTGTAATACAACGGGCATTTTATTGGAAGATTAATCAGCGATCGTTAATTAGACCAAACAACGATTTTCTTCAGGCTGTTCAAGAAACGATTTACAACTATATTTTCATAAGGAGCTCACAATCAGTACTTACACTAAATCAAAACCAAAAACAAACAAAAGGGGTTATAGTACACAAAAAAAAACCAAAGGGCAAAGGGACCCAACCTTGACCACTCAATCTTAACTGACACCTCGGTGATTGTCAGTTAAGCTTGAGTGATCACGGTTCGGACCACAAATTTAGTGGCAGCCATTTTGGTGCTGATGTCACTACTTTATACGGCGAAAACTTGATGGGTTCCTTTATCCTTATGGGGGTTTTTGTATGATAATTATTGCGTAATATTTCTTTTGTGCTATACAGGGACTTGTGTAGTCCTTCACAAATTCATGATTATTATTTAAAGCAAAATTGTCACAATACATTGTTATTGCAAAGAGGCGGCATTTTCGGGACGAGAAGGACCCTGTGGTATCTGTCGATTGTGGCATGTCAAAGATCCTGGCTTATCTGCTTTAATTTCTCCTGCTAAATTGTCCCTCTCATAATCGTGGGGAAGATAACCCAGTTTGAGTACTTGCTTCTTTAAAAAAAAGCAAAAGCATTCAAAAATCACTAAGGGGCTGGCACATTTTATTGCAAGAAGAAAGCTTGGAAATAGAAAAATGGTCCAATAACCTAGTTAGCTACCTGATGCTAGGCGGTCCCATGCTTCACGAATTATAAAACAAAAACTAACTCGTTTGATGTTGACGATAAGTTTTAACTGAGCCAAACTCAAAACAGCAAAGGAACACTAATAAGATAAGATTTTCTGTATAAGGCTTCAGACACCACAGCGTTGCTGAAGGTTTAAGTCCACGTAAAACCTTACAGCTGCCCTTAACCATTATAAAATAAATACGGATGCAAACCTATTTACGTTGCCTTTTGAACTTAAATGTCAGACTGCCTGACCGGGGAGATGAACCCACGACCTTTGAAACCATATGCTGAGGTCCTGCCGCTAAGCCATAACGACATGGCCATGTCAGTATGGCTTAGAGCTAGTACTTCGGCATTTGATGGTAGGTTCAACTCCCGCTCGGGCAGTCTCACGTTTAAGTTCAAAACGTAACTTAAATAGGTTTGCATCTGTTTATTTAACACTTCTTGAGCCCATTTGGATTTCACTTTAATAACCACTGCAACCGCCAGAACAACATGTTTCAAATGTTCTTTATAGTTTTTACTTATAAATCCGGTAGGTAAGCTAATGATTGGTGTTTGGTACTTGGCTTAACATCATCACTCAAAACCGGTAATAAACTAATCATCATGGATCATCAATAGGTTGATGGATTAAAAAGAGATGGCTTGATTGAAGAAGACTGAAATATAAACCAAAACGAAAAAAAAAACTATGTCTCAAATATTATATTATTATTTCTATGTTTAGGCCTTAAAATGTTTTAAAGTTCGACATTAATTTGATCTGCATTGCACTGAAAACTGACGTAATAATACCGCAAATAGCTGTTGGTCCCCCCTTGTAATATTTGCAGGGCTTTTTTTTTTGGGTGATTGCAAACCTTCAGGAGAGCTTACTCGTGTTCCTCTACTGTTTTGACTTTGGTTCAGTTAAACCTTACGTTAAACATGAAACGAGTTCGTCTTCTTAATCATGTTAACAAAATTTGAGTATTTCTGTGAATTAACTGAACAAAAACTGTTTCGCCATTTAGAAAAAAAGCATTAGACCTCGCATCCCAATGGTACTCACAGCTGTGAAGTACACAAATAAAAAAGTATTAAAGTTCACTCGAACGTCATGGACTATAATTCCAGGGAACAAGTATTGTTTTTACTGACTGGTATGGTCAGAAAGTAAATGCGATTTGTGCGTGTGTGTTGTGTGTGTGTGTGAGTATGTGTGCATGTGCGTAATTTGTGCATTATACACATTTTTTTGTTTGTTGTTTTATATTTTAAGACATGTTTCATGTGAGTGGCTGCATGTGTATTTTGTGTGTATTTATAATTTGTGAAACAAGCAGACTCCTAATTAAGGTTGATTTTTTAAAGCTGTATTAATTTGATGGTTTCTGTATTAGCTCTAGTGCGTGTTCATTTTCTGTATGTATTTTTAATCTGTTAATTTCATAGGCGTTTGTTGTTTAGTGTTTATGACGTCTATTTTATACGTGTTTGTGGGTTTAGGTTTTCGTTCTGTTGCATGTGCGTGTATATGTTGTATATTGTGCGTGTTTTTTTGTGTGTGGTTTTGTTGGTTTGAATATTGATGTACATATAAGCATGTACATGGAGGCTGGCATGTCACATTCCTTGTTCCCTGGAATTGGAGTTCAAATTATAGTTCTTTGCATTCCAATGAACTCTAATCCGTGTTCATTCGTGTACCTTCACAGCTGTGAATATGGGATAGAATTCTAATTTTTTTTCTAAATGGCGAAGCCGGTTTTTGTTAGGTTAATTTGTTGGTTCTTTCGTGTACGTACGGTACGTCCACTGTCCTCGAAAATTTCTTTGCAAAAAAAACGGAAAATTAGAAATGCATATTTATGTTCAGGTTCCACTCAAGCTTTGTCCCATGGTTGGTTTTTGATGGAACCATACTGGGGTGTGTCTAGATTTAGCATGTGTCATCTCGATTGGTAGTTAACTCTGCATTGTCGGGCAGATGACCGGAAGTGGTTAACGCTCGCTAAAATCCTATGAACCTTTTGCACAGTATCGAGTCATACAATCGCGGAAACAATACAACTGGCTCTCCCAAGCTCGCATTGAAGAAATAAATAAGTCATTTAGTCATTTCGGCCACCCAATTTCTCCAAGACCATTTCAATTTGGTTGTCCACAACGAGTTAACGATTTTATTTCAGTGCAGTAAGGCCTACAGTTATGCACTATACCCACGTTTCCCAACCGGCGAGGCGGGCCTTCCTTGGGAGGCGTGGAGGAATTGTAGAGGAGACGCGAGCCACTGCCGGTGCCGTACTATAAGGGCGCATTATTTTATGCAACGACTGGCCTGTGCATTCTTGCAGCTAGAATTTAATCGCGACGGCAAAGGTGTGGCTGCCATGGTAACAACGCTACCTGGATTAGCTAAATCCGACGTCGTTTGCGTAAATGCCGTACGTCTTACAATTCGCGCTAATAAGACAAAGAGTTCCTCCTGACGAAACAATTTCCCAGTCACTCCTAAACTAACATTATTAACTGTTTTCGTTACGAGACGGCCCGCCATGTTGGAATTTCAGATAATTTCTAGTTTTCAGCTGCGAGAATGCAAAGGCCTAAACGCACCCTAGGGATCAGTGACGATTTTATTTATTGTTCACTACGCTTCACAAAAGAAGTTAAATTGTATGAGAAAGGCAAAGTTTTCATTTTTAAATATATACAGATTTTTTGTGCAATCTATAGTCATTTAAGCCTAAATTCTAGACATTTTTGTTTTCGTGTGGTAACACTGCATCATCGTAGTGAAAAAAATACACAACTACTTTTTTTTTGGGGGGGGGCACCATTGCCTGCTAGTCCCAATGGGGAGGAATACTGTAGAAAAGGTTGGAAACCACTGCACTATAAAATTTCATACTAAAGGTCAAACAAACAGCTTAACAGTTACAACCAGCACAAAACCCACCCTTCCAACCTAAAGTCACTCCCTCTGAATCGGCTTAAACTGCCCTGCCAGATGCTTGGCAGAACGACGCAATTACTCTAAATCTGGACAATGCAAGACTGGAACCAGTAGGGGCACCCAGCACCGATTGCAAATCAACACCCATGTTAAACCTTGCCAGAAGAGACTGCCGCAACACCTGGAGATGGGGACAAACAAACAAGTAGTGCGTGACTGTCTGTTCTGCTCCACAACTGCAGTTATGGTAGACCTTCCAAGACGAAAAGCGTGACCCTTCAAAAAGGAGTGGCCGGTGTGCAGATGGGACACAACTCTGGCAACATAAACAGAAAGACAAGCTAACAAGCGTGGGGGAAACAAACACTAGCATATATTGTGCGACCCTTCAATCCAGTCGACCACTCAATCTCCCACTGTCTACTTGACCATATTGGCACAACGAGCTGAAGGTCACGTGAAACACAGGGAGTAAAAGTGGGATTAAACCGAGACTCATAACCCTCAGGGCGAGCTCATCAGCCACATCACTGCCATACACGCCACTGTGTCCAGGCACCTAGCATAGAGCAAAAACAGCCTCTTTCCGCATCTGGAAGAGGTTCCACCCTAATTCTAAAACTCAAGAGGATGACTCACTGTACGACCAAGTAAAGAGTGACATAAAAACCAAACACAGGACTCTAGAGTCCAACCGTACGACAAAGTGACGGATTCCTATGTCAATCCCCACATCAAGCGCAACAGAGATTGCTGCCAGTTCACAGGCAAAACTGGAAGAAACTTCAGGAAACCAACTCACACTCATCTTGACACACGGAACAAAGATGAGTGGTTCTCACTATGGCATCACAGAAGACATCAACAGCCTTCCAATGCAGAGCTAAATCGAACACTGAGACCAGTTCCGAACATCATACCCACGGACAGTATGGTGACACGAAGAGTGGGTTAGGCAAGTCTTTCATTAGATAATCTGCAAGAGACACTACACCCAAGCCAACTGCACCGAGATGCACACGCGCAAGGGCCTAACAACCTGTTATCTGGCAAAATACTACCTACAAGATCCGAAACACCTCTACCTAGGTTTCGCAGGCAGAGCTTCACCAGGAGCTCCTTTACACTAATGTGCATTGATGATGAGCTCTGATAATGCACACTGATAATGTGCTCCTTCAGCACTAATGTGTAACTCACCTGCTTCAATAAAAAGAGCAGCAATTGGAGTGGACGGGAGACACCAAGTTAGGGACAGAAGGCACTCACTAAGTGAGACCTGGAGACCATTTAAAGAATGGCGAGAGCTCACAAGGAAAGGGAGATGATAGTCTACACAGGACCTGGAGTACTCTCGATAAAACGACAAAACAGACTGTTTTGCCGTTAGTTAGCCTTGGGACAGCACTTTGAGAGACTTAAGCCTGCTGGCAATAGTCCGCCGAACTACAGTCACATCACCTGTCCAGCTCAAAGTAGGGTCCAGCAAAATGCTAAAATATATACTTGACTTCCTTATATGTAGAAACACGCTTCGAGCCAACAAGTGAGGCTAACTTGAGTACCTCGTGCAAAGACAATTGCCTCAGTCTTCTCAAAAGACAAGCCTGCCCATGGTTCTCCAACAGATCAGTCGGAAAGCGTAGCACACTCTGCATACATCTGTCATAGTAGCTAAGTCCGCACAAACCAGCCAAACAGCAATGTAATCAGCAAAGGCTACAACATTTGTGTGCTGCTCAAGTTCTACTAAGACATCATTTAGAACCACTGTAAACAGGGTAGGGCTAAGACAGCTCTCTTGGGAGGGGGGGGGGGGCACTCAGTGACTATAGCTCCGGACCAGTAGCCACTAACACGAGTCACAAAAGGATTGCAGGCCAGGACAGGCAAGATAGCATCAACAAGAGATTTGCTGATACCAAGAGAACACAATGAGAACTCTCCCCATTCAGGCATAATTGTATTATAAGCCGCCCGAATGTCTAAAATGACGGCAAGCACCATGTTGCCATGGATCCACGCGTCGCGGATGCCGGATTCAAGATACATGATTGCATCTTGCGCACTGTGGTTATCGCGGTAACCAAACTGTCGATCAAACAAGGCTCCTGAATTCTCCAAGGGCTAGTCCAACCTTCTAACAAGCAACCTCTCACACATCTTCCTAACACAGTAAAGTAGAGCAATGGGCTGATAGCCAATGAGTGAGGACCAACACTGCCCTCGTTTCCCTACAGGAGTAAGTATGAAGAAGAGCCAAGAAGGAGACACCTGCACTCCCCTATATATGCTTTAAAGCAATGCGAGAAGCAACACTACTGAGCCTCTTCAGGTGATCATACGACACCCTGTCTATCCGTACAGCACTGTCAGAACGACATCTAGATAGCACTGACATGTCCTCAGACATTACTAACGTTAATTCCATAGGCCTCTCACGCCAATCAAGATCCGTTGTCAGTGGCCGTGCACCATTTGGCAACTGGTACACTTCAGAGAATCGTTCATTGTAGCCATAGCAGTTCCATGAAGTACAACATTCCATGTACTGAATACCCAGGATAGCCGGGGACGGGTATCCTGTGGCCGAATTAAACTCCAGACCACCAATAGAGAAGACCCTGATTTCACACGTGCACAAAGTCTGGAACCAAAAAAGGCTTCCTCTCTCTTCAGTATTTACTACACCTGACTGACAATCCCTAAAAACCCACGTTGCTCCGAGGAGACCCGAGACCATTGCCGGAAAGCACGCTGTCGATCCCTAATAGCAACAGTACACGGGTGCCTTTGAAAATGACCTAAATTACTCAGGTTGCAAAGAAACACGCTGTTGCATGTACTAACAGTCCTCTGATCTTAGACGATTGCCTGATCTTAATCTTAGATGATTGCCTATACATACAGTATTCAAATTACGCCTCAGGCAGTAATCTAGACAACCTCACAAACCATGCTCTCTGAGCTTGGTTCCTGAGGATAACTGGGGGTATAGGGTGTTATCACTGCAAACGAATCGACTATCGAACAAACAGAAATGAGATCGAAAAAACAATCATTTATTTCCAGTGAATTGGTTTATGCTGCAGGAAGAAGGTTCGGTGTTATAATTCTAAAAAGCTTCAGAAATTCGTAATTAAATCTTCAACGTATCTTAGCAGCAAGTACGTAAATAAACTCCTGCTTATATACTGTTCAAAATAATACTGTCTTGTAGTTTAATTGTTGTCACGTGAATGAGAGTTAATACGATGATGAATCATTCTAGTAATGATTATGGGTTAAAAATGATACTAATTCGTGATGTGTAGAAGCAACGAGAGTTACTTTTGCTTGATCCAACTAGGTGAATTTTCGAAGGCCCCTAAGGTGTGAGTCTACCACACGGTTGTGCAGTAGTACTTTGACCATTCTTTACTGAACTACATCGGCGTTTCACCCACTTGGTCAACCATAAGGCAAAACATCCCGTGCCCCACAATTTGTGGTGTCGTGCCACTCAATGATTGCTGGGGAACAGCTGTACACTTACTCGCATAGATATTAAAATAGGATGATGGTCATTGCTTCGCAGTTCATCAGAAACAGAGAAGCTGGAACACTCAACTAGCTCCCTGGAGCAAAGAAACAAATCTAAAACAGATACCTGAATCACCTCTTTGTTCCAATGTACGAATGTTGGCGTTCCGTCATGCACTATTTCTAGACCCAAGACATCTAATGACGACACTAAAGCGCGACCTCTGGCATCACATCGAATTCCCCATATCCAGTGGTGAGCATTAAAAGCTTCTCATAACATTAGTGGACGAGAGAGTGACTTGAACAGTGTACACCAAACAGCTGTGGTAAATTTCCCAATTACATGTACAAAGACTACAACACCAGAAAGACCCAAACCGTATACTGACATCACATGTGTAAAACACCAGGACATGTTGTCAGGTTCAGGGCCTGGTGTGGCACCCTCCAGTTTACAAGAACTCGTATATTCGAAAAAGGATTACTGCTCGAGCAATTTCGACCAAAGACACTAAAATCCACTCCTAGAGGTAATTGTGCTTCCTGTAACTCCAGGACATACACTTGGTCACAGAACTTAGCAACATCCTCTTCCTTATTAAATGAACCACGGACATACCATGAGCCCACAGTGAATACTGATTTGTACACTGCTTCTAATCCCACTCACTGCGTACATTCGCACTACTACGACAAGAAACAAGACAATATTACTTTCCCCCGCGCCAGTTCTAAAGTAGATTACTGCCAGGGACTGGCAGGATGAGTGGGACATCTGTACAGTGGGCCGGGTTCATGATGGTATTCACCAAGATATATCCCGACCGTGCTGCCTAGACCTTCTGTCTAGGAGGGGTGCAGCGCTGCTGTCTAGGCTCAGGATGTGGTATATCCTGCTAAGAGCCCAGTAGTTCCTTCTGGGCATTGGCAATATGTCGATCTGAAAGTGTGGTACAGAGACTTGAGACCGTAGTGCATTTTTTCCTGGTGTGTTATCTGTGGGCGAGTTACCGGGGCCAGGTTTTGGGGGACTGGAATACAGACCTGAAAGAAATTCTTGGCGCCTCCTTGCACAAGGCAGGGGTGGTTTCTACTATGCTAAAAGTTGTAAAGCTCTGCAGGGAGACATGGAGGTTCAGATAGGCTCAGTCAGAGTGGATTGTAGTGTAAGTTAGATTTAAGTATGTAGAAGTAAGTGCATGATGCAAAAGCCGTAGGCTCAATTAAAAAAAAAAAAAAAAAGTAATCACTAATCCGATCTTGAGCACCTTGCCACTTTGTTGCTCCATTGTTTTGCTTCGAAGCTTCAGGTGCCCAATAGAGTTGTGCCTGGTGTTGCTGTGCCAGTCCGTTGTTAAGCTGGATATGGTGCTAAAAATTATGCTGGCTTTTCTTCTACAGGGAAAGAAAATGCCGTGATGGAGTTTCAGTCCAGTCCAAGCTTGAATCAATTTCCTACGCTTCCCTGTGTGAACACCGCTAATACATTGTTACATGCTGCTAAGCGCAGGAAAGAATCCCGCAGCAGCCCAAAATATTCTGGTCGTGTTTTTGAGCTGTCAAACAAATCTACTCTGTTCAGAATCGTGCTCTGTGCCTCCTACAGCACCGTCATCTTGTTTTTCAGATGTGATGGTCTTAGCAATGAGCGCTTCAAGTTTACTTTAGGAAAATAATTCCCCTTGTGCAGAAGTGAATAGTGGTGAAAACTCATATGTTCACGAAGGGGTCAACTCCAGTGTGAGTGGTGTGGGTTAGGTATTTACTCAAATTCTCTATTGCACCATGGAACGTTCGTGAAATTATGGGTGAGCTGGAAGAGGTCATGAGTTATGTTTCCACAGAGAAATAGTACGTCTCCAGGAGGAGCACCTTCTGTCAGGTGTGAACATTTATATACCTAATTGTAATTTCTTATTTAATAATCCACCAACAGGAGTCTGCTTTGTGTTCATTGAAATATTCCTCATGTACCCCTCTCTCTCTCCTGCCATGTCCAGCCTAGACTAAATTGGTATTTCTGTATGAGCTGGAACGTACTGGCTCATATTGGTGCTCCTGCATGTGACTGGCCCATGCACCTACTCTGATTGGATCAGCTGGGCTGGCAATCTACCCCGTCCTATCATCATAAGGGCGATTTTAATACCCGCCATTGGCCGGGGAGTAGTAATTTCACGGGGATGTCTAATCGATTCTTCTTTGAGCCCTCTGAATCTAAACTTAATCCACAATGGTTCACCCACTTTTACTAGACTGTGGAACGTATTTATTCAGAAATCTGTCTGACATCTGTTCTTGTGTATCCCGGAGTAAACAGTTCGTTTTGGTTTCTATGTTTCTGATGATCAACGTGGGAGTGACCATCATCCTGACTTGCTTGCTCCTGCAAGACCTGTGATCCATAAAAGTAGTCCCAAACACAACAAGGATAAATCAGGCCACCTAAAAGTTGGATGGCGTGAATGGCGTGGTGAAGTTTGGCAAATGGCGTGAAGTTTGGCAAATGGCGTGAAGTTTGGAATCCGCTGCGGAGCAGACGCCATAGCCACTGCACCTGATCGAATCAGCCGGAGTAGTGGACACCTATTTGCAATATTTCGGTGCCTGACCGGAGGAGGGCCTTCTACAAATGGTCTCTTCGTCCATCCTACTTCAAATGGTATGTTTTTCGGGCTATATGTCAAGAATCTAGATTTATCCTGAAAAATGTAAAGCTGTCCTTTGGTTCTCGTCTCTGTTCGCAGGTCAGATTGGGCCTGTCGACATCTCATGTTTGGGGTCTTATGTGCCCTCAGGACCCCAAACCTCGACTGTCTTTGGTTTTTGACTCTTCTGGTAGTATGGTTTTTCAAGGCCAGGAGATGGTCAATGCAGTTAATAACAGATTTGCAGAAGTGTTCTCAACTGCCTAGTGTTTCTTGTAGCCCACCGTATACCACAACCTCGTTGGATGACTCTGAAAAACAGGCATCTAACGATGTCTCAGTTATGGACTGCTCTTTCTATGTGCTGGCCTGGTGCAGCGTGATGGGGTCTCCTATGACCAGATTGAGGTCCTCAGTGAGTCAGCAATGCATGACTTGCTTGCTTATTTTCAAGAATTGCTGGATGGCGGAGATGTCCTTCCATCATGGCTATTCACCATCTTGGTCCCAGTTGGGAAGCGTGGAAAGGCTAGATTTGATATGGTAAATCGTTTCATAGCACTCCTCTCATGCATGCATTGTTTTGGTGAAGAGATTATCTTGGGTTGTCAATCGTTCTGTGTGCTTGTCCAGTCTTCACTATGGTTACTGCAGCAATCGTGGTGCCCAAGACACCATCCTCATGACACCATGCTCAAAACTATGGTGTCTAGAGGTTAAGACGACACTTAACCGCAGCGATGCTTCAAAGCTTCGTAAAAAGGCTTGAGCATCTACCGCCAGCTCTGTAAGGACCCACTTTGGTTTTCAGGTGCCTTACTTCTGTTGTGGGACCGCGTTTCCTCAGTATAGAGTTGGTGTAAGTTGGCCCAGGCCCCTTCCTCCTCCTAACTACCTCTTGGTGGTTAAACACTATCCTCTTACTTGAAACAGGTATCAGGGAAGCATGGCTGCATGAAAATGTGGTCTTAGCTGCCTTTCTTGATAGCCTTGCTGCATATGATATGGTTATGATGGAGTTGGTTAAGTACTCTCCGTTCAGGTCAAGTGTAGACAAAAAGCTAGCGTATGCCATCGTTGCACTTTTAGGCAAACAGCCTTTTGTAACCAAGGCTGGTGGTACCTGATAGGATCCCCTTTAAAGAGAGCGAGGGCTCCCGCAAGGGAGCTGTCTGAGCCCAATTTTTTTTGCCTCTGTTTTTAAAGAAGTGTTGTTCGAACTGGCACCTCACACTAACATTTTGGCATATGATGATGATGTCCAGGTACTTGTCTCCTCTGTGGTATTTGTTCTTGATCGTGCTTTATAAGTGTTGGACTCTAGTGGCATGTCGTTGTTGCCTAGCAAAACAGTAGCCTTAAGGCTCCGGTAATAAATGAAATGTAAATGTAAATGTAGCCATCGTCTTTGCACTTGGTCAGCTCATTTCTTTCTCTATGGGGTAGAGTCCTGTCCAGATTGGCTCTCCTCTGTGGTTCTGTTGGACCATCAGTTGTCATGGAAGGGTGAGGTTGTGTCGGTTCATCAGGGCGTTGTGGGAAAACTTTGCACACTTTAGGCTGTGTCGTACTGTCATCTCACTGCTAGGCGCTCAATCATGCTATGCTCTTATCGTACCTTCATCCACACATGTGGGTTGTTCATCTCCCGTTCCTGGCTAGGAGTAAGCAACTGAGTAATTAATGTCATACAGTTGGCTATCAATGAATGCCTGCGTGCTGTTACGGGTTGCATAGCAACTACTCCCAATTAATCGCTTCATATTGAGGCTAGTGAGACGCCATCTATTTTTGGGCTATTGGGCTTTTGATTAAGTTATGATAACGTTCCTTAAGTAGAGAAATAAGAGATCCATTACGTTGCATTCAGTCCGATTACAGGACACTCCTTATTGACTGCTTGCTTCTGCGTTTTGGTAACCCCTTATTTGTCTTTCCGCCATGCCCATGGGGGTGGTGTGGTGGTTTGAGAACCTCGGCTCTTTTTTTTCATGTTCGCAGTCAGTTGGCTGTTGAGATTCATTGCAATGTCTCCTTCAGTTGTGATGTTTTGGAGGGTGGGGTTAGCATTTTTGTTCCGACTCTGAAGCAGTGTAAGAGCCACTTGCTCCTGAATGTAACCTCTAGTTTTACTGGTGAGTTGGTTGCTATTGCGGCCAAGGCTCGTCTCTTCCCCTACTAAGTCACGTATCCTACAAAATCCTTTTTTAACCCTTTCGGCAACCTGCTCCCCCACCTCTCTCTCTGCCCTCCCCCGATCTCGGTTTATTCTGCCTGCATTTGGTTACGCTAGTCCCTTCTGCTCTTGCGTCACCCCTACACAAATCCTCTTTTCCCTACTGGCCGTCTCTGTCCTCTGCTCTCTCCCCCTCCCCCAGGAATCATGGGGCGCAAATATTCCAACTGCAGCCAGGAAATAACTACAGCGTATTAATTACAATTAAGCGTGACTATGGGTAAAACGTTTCACCACCACGTTACAGTACAATCTCTTCGCCACGAGATTACAGCAGCAGGAATGCAAAACCTACTACCCCACCCACCCCACCCCCCAAAAAAATACTGGCCCAGCCACGTTGCGCCAGTCTCTTCTCTGTTACGCAAGCGGCTGCCAACTCCAACCCCTCCTTGCCACCACGTAGCGCCAATGCAATTATCCACGGCGGCAATATTTTTTGTTTGTTTGCATTTGTCAGAACAGAGGCAAACGGAAATTACAAACACGAAGAGCAAACGTCAAGCGAATGAGAACTGTGAGCAAAGCTAAGAAACCTCACTCGGCCTTCTCAAGTGTGTACACCTTATCAGAGGTCATGGCATTGAAGTACTTACCGCATTGAATTTGAAATCTATACATTTTTCTTCAATTTTCCTTGATGCGGGCCATGAACTCAGCTAAGAATGGCTCGTTATACTTAACACAACAATGGCTCGGTTACTAACAATGCAAATCGTTATAGTACAAATATGTTCGACGATGGTTCGCCAATAATGCGCTTACACTGCCCTTTATTGCAACAATGCCCCAGAGGTATTTGTCCAGATCGCCAAATGCTCATCATCGCTAAGCTCCCCGCTAGCAAATTATGATGTTACATATTTTCCGTGTTCTTAAGTCACGTCGTCCACTTTTCATTCATCGCCCTTCTGTTGATAGAGTATCATCTTTCAAGATTTTTAAGCAGTTTTCCATTCACCGAATTTCATTAGTACTTTCCAGGATCTTTCTACGTTTTTAAGGACTCAAACGAACCCTAAATTACCTATAGAGCTGTGTTAAGCACACTAAGACGATTAGTCTTTAAACATTTTCCAGCGATGTCGTTTAGCCAATAGAATGCACCAAATAGGTGATGAATCGTGTGCAAAAGTAAAAATGGTAAAAAAAATTCGAGTAAAGCAGCAAGGTTTCACGTGGACTAAACAGTACAGCAACACTGCAGCATCTGAAACCTTATAGGGAAGGTTATTTGTGTTACGTTGCTGTTTTGACTTCGGATCAGTTAAACTCTACCTTAAGCATCAAACGAGTTCGTGTTTGATTTCTAATTCTTATTGTTCTGTAGAAATCAGTACAGTCGTTAACGAAGGAGCAGTGTATTCATGGATGTAGGCAGACAGCGTCCTTATCGTCATGATTCGACGCACTGCCTATATCGGAAGTAACTTTTCCTTTGTCTGGGTTGAATTTGAATTTGAATTTATTCACGCAGGATATTGGACTCTCAACACGGACCCTGCAAACCAGCTATAAGAAATGCAAGAAAATCAATAAAAGCAACAAAGCAACAAAACAACAGAACACCATAGGAACCATCCGCCTTCACAACCGTACATCAACACATACCACAATGTACTCCACAGAGGAGGGGCAGGGGACGGAGAGGCTGCGAGCCCAAGCTAAGGAACTAAACTAAAATCCCGGTTGCTCAAGAGAACCGAGCAAAAGCACGTACGTAACCTGTTAAAATCGCTAGAACCTCCAGTGAGGGACAGAAGGCCCCCTAGCGTTGTCCCCCCCCCCCCTTGAAAAAGCTTGCTAACATCGCCCGGTGCCCTTGAAGAGCATGGCAGTAGATGGAGAAAGTGTTCACAAGTGTAATCAACCAGACAAACAGGGTGCCCTGTGCCCGGTGCCCTGTACTAACAATGGGGGATGATTTTTTTTATCGTCGGTGGCGTGTTCCCAACGTTAATAGAAAAAGCATTTATTGCAATCTTTGCGGTTACCGCCTCTGCAATAGTAAAAGGGGAGTTTTAAAAGTCAGCGGCTTGCGACTCGCTTGCAAGCGGAAACGCTGCCCGTTTGTTATTTCAATGGGAAAGCGTTCCCCGCGGCCAAGCCACTCGCAAGCCGCTGACTTTAAAAACATCCCCAAAGCCATAAAAAGGCGCGATTCCCAGTCAAATGTGAACTGAATGCCAAATTTCTGCCAGATAAAAACATTTTATCTCGATGGCAGATATTTTTATCAGTTTTACTTCCGCTACGTAAAAACGGAAACCAACGATATTTACACCGCTTTTTCACCTAGAAGCAGCTGACACATCTTATTGAGACTCAGCTAATGATGTTAGTGCACCAATTTTAACAAATTCTAGGCCGTATTAGGTCGCATATTTATTCCCCCCCCCCTCCCCACCATCGTCAAATTCGCGAAAACCGTTAATCCATGTCTTTCACATAAAGGGCCAGAGTCAGTTATTTTTTTAAGGGAGTACGAACTAAACCCGGTGATGTGCCCCACGACGATGCTGGAGAAATCCAAGCGGGACAACCCAGGATCTGTGACCATAGCCAGCGGCCAGCCAATGTAAAATGATGGATAGATTGAATAATGACTTTCTAACAATGATGTCTGTCAATGTGAACTTGTTATGCGGACCATTAACGATGATCCCTACGACCATTTCATTTTGTTGCTAAGATCCTTTCGACAATGCCAACAAGACGTGTGTTCCACAACAATCAAAGAACACAGCAAACGACACGAGCGTAACCAAGGAGTTTGTTTGCGTTCTTCATCTCTTTGATAATTATTTCAGTCGGTCGTCTCCCTGTCAATGTTAAGGCCGCTTTGGCAGTTTTGATACAGTAAGTATTTCATCAGTGTGTTTAGTTAATAAACAAAAACGTATCGTTAAAAGTTAAAAGTAAGGGTCTAAAAGTCAAAAACTGTAAGGAACACGGACAAGCTTTGACTGTAAGGGTCTAGGTGTCAAATTTGGCCAGTAAGACACTGCTAAGCACCCTTACTACCTGGTTTTTGAGGAACAGCTGTCCGAGATCCTCCTATAAAGACCCATGAGATGATCCAATGATAGTGGGGTGTGGGTTTCATACTTTGCTTTAGGTTGACATTTTTTTCGGTTTGGTAACATGGCAGCGATTCCAAGCAAGACAACATGCTACAAGCGTAAGCATAGTTTAGTAAGCCGCCTTTATGCACTTAGGTTTCACCGAAGTGCAACGGAGAGATTAAGATGCTATGCAAGTGATCTGGGGGCGAACTGGGTAGCCGTTTCGAATCTGGGTCATGCCACTCCGATTTAACGTAAGTGCATAAAGGTGGCTTACTGAACTACATTACTTCTAGTGTGTGATTTTCGCTGTTGGCTAATTTCCAATTTTCCTTACTAAGTCATTAACAAGATCACCGGGTAGTAAGGGTCTAATGCTTAGCAGTATCTTACTGGCCAAATTTGACACCTAGACCCTTACAGTCAAAGCTTGTCCGTGTTCTTACAGGTTTTGACTTTTAGACCCTTACTTTTAACTTTTAACGATACGTTTTTGCTTATTAATCCGTGTTACTTTGAGAATTATAATAAATAGGTGTGGTGGTGGATGAGGGGTGGGGTATGTGTGACACCTTTATAATTAATTTGTTGTTTGTTTTGTTGCGCCGCCTTTATGATCGGTAAATTGCTATGGCCCTTACTAACCAGGCTATCGCAACTGTTAACAATAGAAACAAATCCTTTTATCTTCAGTCTGTCTTGCAGCTGGCGTTTGCTAAATGGCATTGTTGCATAATAACAATGTTTAAAACAATCAATCTGGTCGTTTAGAGCTCCGTAACCCCTGAACCACTTGACCGATTAGAAAAGGCCTTATGGAAAGGGCACATCTACGGAGCAATACCTGTAAAATGAGCTAAGAACCAGCTTTACAGGACAAATAGTTTGACCTGTAGAGAGGACAGACGAAAGTATCCCCAGAACAACAAGAAGCAGAACAAGAAGTTGTCTATTTGGCCCCTCTCTGGATCTCGGGTTTGGGTGGACTGAATTTCATAATTTTTGGACTGTAGACAGGCCTCGACTATAGTCAATGCTAGATTCCAAATTTGGTTTAAATTTTTCTTAATTTTGACGGAGTTATAAGCTCTCAAAGTTCAAAGTTTAACACAGAGATCCTAGGTCGACCCTTACTAACACTGGCTATCGCTAAACTTAACTTCTAACATGTAAATGGGTTCGAAATTTTTCTGTTGCAGTAGCATGTGGTCCTATTATAATTTTAATCGTAATACTATTGGAGTTTTATTAATAATTTTATTACAATTTCAGTTTTTGCATTCTGTGTTAGGTCTTATACCTATTTCAAACTAAACAAGGGCGTTATTTTTTTCATTATTTAAATGTATGTAGTCGTGTCTTAAAAGTGGCGGGAACTTTCGGCGTTTTGCTTATTTGCAGTAAGTACTTTTCACGCTATCAACTTAATTCGTCCATCTGTCGAATTTATTGTTCAAAATTATCAATTATGTAGATTAGGGGCACCACGCCCCTAATTTTTGCATTAACCGATGATACTCTTCATTCTAACACCATTTCGCATTATAAAACCCGGGAAAAATGTGTATAAACTCCTCAAATTTTGTTACAAAAGGCGTAACGGCTTAAATTATGCTACTCAGACCAAACCTAACCAAACGTAGCACAACCTAACCAGTTAACCGTTTCAGTATGAAATGCCATACCACAACCTTGCTGTCTAAACTAACAAATGACAAAACCACTCGAAACTGACAATAGCAAAACAACGACAGAAAAATTTCTGAAAACGTTTGTTGTGGTGCACATCGGGATTCTTCCAGCTACCCTGCTTCCTGCATCAAAATCCTCGCAGTATGGCTTCCATCGCCGTAGCTTTGGGCGTGTCCGTGACTGTCAGTTTACGTCCATTAAAATATTTTTGAGAAGTTTATACAGGATGGTCCACAAAAACCAAAATTTTCTAAGTACAACTTTTCTAGTTAGCACCCCTCAGAACCAGGAGAGGGCAGACATCAAATCTAATGAAACGGGAAGATTTCGGTCTTCTCATGGTTCTGAGGGGTGATAACGAGAAAAGTAGTACGTAGACAATTTTGGGTCGTCACTTTTTTGTGGCCTACCCTGTTCAGGTTTTCCCCGGGTTTTGTGATGCGAAATGAGGTGTGAAGAGAAGCGTCGGTTAGTAAAAACCGGTTAGGATTTTGCGTGGTGCCTCTAATACAGATAATTACCAAAGGGTGATTGATTCGCAGATAATGTCAAATTTTCACTTTTGAAAAATTGAAATTTTTATTATCACGGAACTGTTTAATTTTTGTATTTTTTTGCATGTAGAACGGCTATTTTGCATGAATTTATGACTTGCAAGGAAACAAATTTCACCAATAAAAAGTTATGGGCCTTAAAACGGTGTTGAATGTGAAAAAACGTCATTACCATTACGCTCTGTTTTATGGCTGCTTTCAATAGTTCTTTGACTTGGATTGGTTGACGTTTTCATATATTTGTGTAACGAACCACCATGCAAATAAAAATCAAGGAGATACTTCAATTGACTGAATAAGAACCGTCAAAGAGTTAATTTTTTGGCTGCAATATTGTAATTTTCCAAATTTTACATCAAAAAGTTTCCATTATTGACTTATTGTGATGCCGAGAAGACATTAAGTAGTTTTTTTTATTGTTGGTCCTAATTTAATGAAACTGTTTCTGAGCCGTAACACCCGGTGATGATTGTGAAGGACTTGAAAGGCGATGAAAACATGCACTGTTATGGTAATGACATTAACTGTGATGGTAATGACTAGCTCTATGGGAATAACATTGGAACTGAAATTTCAGTTAATTCGATTTGAAATTCAAGTGTTTGTAACTAACTGGAAATATCCTACGAGCTTTACAGTAAAGTTTTTTTAGTTAAAAAAAAAACCCTTCCTTCAGTGACCTCTCCCCGTCCCCTCCCCGCACAATATCTGCGTCATTTCATCACGTTAAATCATTACCATAACGATTTTTTTTGCTGAAATGATGGCAATGATGCGAGATGGTAATGACGATCTGACAGATTCCGCAACTTTCTATTTAAATCACCAAGCATATGTTAAGCTTAACGTTAGTTTATGCTACGTACTTGTTCAATACAAGTACCTAAGGTAATTTTCGGGGTTTACAAGCTTACGTAACTATTTCGTTCAGGGTATGGTAATGATGGTTGTTATTTATACCCTACTGATTCTAGCCTTTTGCTGCTTTCCCTGCAGAAATCGACGAGTTTGTGCAGCCGAATTGTATGATGCGTCAGCTCTATGGCCAACAATGCTTGTAGTAGAACCATATGTAATAAGTCTTGACATCTAGTGGCGACTAGGACAATTAACAATGAGCGTTACGGTAATGATGGTAGAAGTTTGTGACAGGCATAAAAATGGCAAATTACAAAATTTAAGGACTAAAATTGGCATAATAGCAGCAAATTTTAAATATTCAACACTTTTTTGAGAATGGAATGCAAGGACTTGTAATTTTTTTTGACAATTTTGCATGTCGAATGTTGTATGCAAGTCAAGTCTCATAGGTGTGGGACGCGTGATGGTAATATTTTCGTCATTAAAGCTTAACTTACAACTTATCTGAGTTTACTTTAGCTATGAATACCGTTCGTATAGGTTCTATTAGTGTCGCTCATCATTTGAGGACCAAAAATTACAACAAGTTGTAAGAAAACAATTAGAAGAAATTGTTTTGGTGAGACGATCGGGACAAGAAATTTGACGTTATCGAAAATCGTAACGAAAACCTGCGGAAACGCTTATTCATTTTTTTTTAGAAAGAATTATTAAAACATCTTGAAAGCTACTCCAGCCTTCTAGTGACGCCGCCGCCATGCAACGACATTGAGCGCAACAAGAATACCTGATGTCGGCTAGAACGTCAGTAAATGGAATTATTTATTTATTTACAAAATAATCGCGACGCCCTAAATGAGCAAAATAGCAATTTCAATCAGATTAAAAACAATTTAAAAGAAGAAAAAAACAAATATAAGAGTAAACACTCAGCAACAGTGACTGCAAGTAAGCGCCCGACAACATACTAGCAGCTTTTTAGCAAAGATATCGTGGCTCAAAGCACAAATGACGTCGTGATCAACACCATTCCACTCAATGTTGGTACGGGGAAAAAGTACCCAGCTAGGGAGTTTTTGCTGAACCTGTAACGCCTTACTTTTCTGGTGTGGTCGAGACGACTAATAAAATAAGGAGGAGAGCACAAATCGGAGGAGTTTAGGATCGTGTTTCCATTTAGGACATGGAAAAACACTTGTAATCTGTGGCTTCTCCTTCCATCAGCCATGGAATGCCATTTCAGTTTGTTACAAAGCCCGGTGACACAGGTTGAACTACGAAAGTCACCATAAACCATTCTAGCTGCTCTGCGCGTCACACGCTCTAAGCAGTCGGGTAGATTCTTTGTGTAGGGTTCCCACACAGCATTGCAATAATCAAGCTTAGGTCTTACCACGGCATTAAAGACAGCTGCACGAACCTTGGGGCTAGTATCTTTCAGAAATCTGAAAGAAACGAACTTTACCGCTTGCCTTGGCGCAGATGTTTTCCACATGGTCAGACAATGTCAACTTATTATTTTGAATCCAAGGCAAGTGATGGAGTTTGCAACTTGGAATGCAAGACCTTTTAGGGTATAAACAGGAAGACTGTTGTTTCGCTTATGTGATATATATGCATTGCTTTCGTCTTCATTGCGTTTAAGTTCATCAGCCATGTATCACACCATTTGTTTACCCTGTCCAGGTCTGCCTGAAGAACAAGCTTATCCATCTCCTTTATGACTCTGAGTGTCGTCAGCAAACAGTTTATGTGACGAGGCAACAACATCTCGGGCCGACAAGTTTTTGGTTGCGGTTTTTAGTTGCGGTTTCTGAATTTGTAAAAAAAAAGTAATCTTCGTGAACAGTGACCTTGATTTATCCTAATTGGTAGATCTTGCAGATAATTTGCAGATAAAATAAACCGTAAATCTGCAAATTAGGCTAAATTACGTGCCTTCAATCGCTCTGCCTGTCTCTGCTGCGCTCGCTTCGGCCAAATAAAAAACAAACCGCAACCAAAATCTCCGGCCAGAGATAATTTACTTTTACTATAATGTTATGGTCGAAATCAGGTTTTCTTGGAGGAGGCGGCGTCACTACCAGGCTTTGAGTAGCGTTTTAACAAGTTTTAATATTTTTTTTTTAAATAAGCGTTTGAACAGGTTTTCGTTAGGATTTCCAACTCG
>JAHWFP010010053.1:0-30144 GCA_023313725.1 Lithobius niger | reverse complement strand
CATCAGTCGCCATTGGACCGTGCATCACCGACGGGACATCGGTCACCAAGAGATCGACAGTTGACAAGGGACCAACGGTCGGCGGCTGGCCGGAATTGGAGGGCCGGCCGTCTGTCACGGCTGGACAACATGGCAGGACAACAGCCCCATATCAGTCAAGGAGTGGGGGACCAGCCAACTGGTGGCAACCAATCTTCGAAGCGAAAGAGTGGTTCGCCTTCAGCGAAAACCGGGGACGACTACCGGGACAAGTCAGATCCCAGACAGGGCCGCTGCGGGTCACAAACTCGGTCTCGGAGCCGCTCACCAAAAAGGAGGAGATGCACCTCACCTACGGTTCCTTCATCCAAGGGTAGATCAGAGGGGAGATCCAGGTCAGGCGACAGGCGGGAGGGGAGAATGTCGGAGGAGACTCGCCCACGACAGTCGTCGAAACGTTCAAGGAGCCAATCGAGTGAGTCGTCTTCTTCTAATCGATTGGGAACCGAAGATGCGGCGTACCTGTCAAAAAAGGAAGCGTTTGAAAGCATGTGAGACGAGTTCATTTCTATCTTCCCTCGTCATTCTGCCGGTCGAGGCCAGATCTCTCGCCCGGTAACCCGGACGAGCCCCCCACTGCATCTTTCGCCAAAATGGAGGACATTCGTCATCCTGTTAGCCTTCTGCCGCAATCGGTGATGCTTCACCGCTCTCTCCTTGACGCAGGTGGTCTTCTGAGAGAGGGGGGCAAACCCATAGTCACTGGTAAAGACCTCCCACGGCATGACTCCAGTAAACAGGATTTCTTTTTCGGCACTTCAAACTTTGGCCCGCTGAACCCATCGGCACCAAAACCAAGGAACTACCACACCTTCAAGGAGGCTGAATATCTTCACGAGTACGCATCCATGGAGTACGACTCCTGCCTCCCGAAGCCGGCGGTGATTCGTGTTCCGCTCAAGCAGTTTGAAGCGGAGGAACGGCTATTACGCATAGGGGTTCGGGCAGCATCTCACGCCGAGCTGGTGGCCTCAGCGGCATTGGCGGCACTACAGTCCTTTATCAGGACCCCGGTCGACAGCCAGGATCAAGGGATCGTCCGGGACTGCGCAGACCTTCTGAAGCAGGCGATCTCCTTTCAGAAGGAAACCATCGACTGGGGAGTGCGATCAACAGCGAACTCAGTCCTGCGAAGACGGGATGCTTACCTCAGTGGAGCGCCATCGATTCTGAAGGAAACAGCCGGCAAGCTTAGGCTTTTACCATTTCATAAGTCCGACAGGTTGTTCAATGGGGAACTCCTTTCGATCGCCCCGGACCTGAGAGGAAAGGTGAAACCCCCTCATAAGAAGGATCACCCTCAGAAGTACAAGGGTCGGTTTCCTTACAAGAACTCCAACCAGGAGCCCTTTCGTGACCCCCAACCGACGTCGGGCCCCAGGAAACAGAGGGGCTCCTCCCACCAGGGTAACAGGGGCAGAGGCAGCGGGCATTTTAAGGTTCAGGACCAAACCAAATCGTCGGCCAGACCCCAAAGCAAAGGAAGAGGCTCAAGAAGTCGGGGTGGACAACTATGACATATCAAGGCCCCAGCTTGCTCTCCTTCACCGACGGGTGGGAGGCAGGCTAAGATTCCACTATCCTATGTGGGAATCTGTTACGAGCGATCCATTCGTTCTCTCCGTCATCAGAGAAGGATACAGACCACCATTTCTTTCAGTACCAAGACTATCGAAGGTGGTTCCAAGTTGGCTCCTAAACGTCATAGACCCGCTATTGGAAGAAGAGGTGCAAACTCTCCTCGCAAAAGGGGCAATTCAGCCGACGCCAGAAGGATCGCCGGGGTTCTACAGCCCAGCTCGGGTGATCGCGAAGAAAGGCGGAGGAAGAAGAGTCATCTTCAATCTCAGGCTCCTCAACAAACACATTGCGCAGGAGCACTTCAAGATGGAGACGCTCTCGTCGATTCGGGAATCGCTGCAGGAAGGGGAGTTTACCACATCATTGGACCTGGAGGACGCATATCTCCATGTCCCCCTCCACCCTTCGGCATTCAAATTCTTCCGGTTTGCGGTGCACGGCAGGTCATTCCAGTTCACGGTCCTCCCTTTGGCCTTTGCACTGCCCCACATGTTTTCACATCAATCCTCAAGCCGGTTTTGGGATTTCTCCACCAGCGGGAAGTGAAATCTCACGGATATTTAGACGACTGGCTGCTCCGCAACAAATGCAGCAGGACCCTACAGGAGCACACGGACACTGTCAGCCAGTTGTTCAGCGATCTGGGTCTCGGAGTCAACGAGAAGAAGTCCAGAAGGGCCCCAGCGACGGAATTCCAGTTCTTAGGGGCGGCGTTCCGGATGATGGACTTCACGGTCAGACCATCGGAGGACAGGATTTGGGACCTCCAGACTTCAATCCAGGATATCCTTCAGGCGGACTCAACTACGGCAAGATCCCTCAGCCGCCTAATTGGCAAGATCGACTCAATGGCGGATCTAGTCCCAATGGGTGCGTGGAGAGCCAGGAGCCTCCACTGGTTCAGAAAGGACAACTGGATAGAGAGGACGTCCTGGGAAGACGAGATCGACCTCCTGAACCTACCACGGCAGGATCTGGTCTGGTGGACTGTACCAGACAACCTGAGGGCAGGTGTCCGAGTACACGCGCCGGCTCCTCATCACACCCTCTTCACGGATGCGTCCCTCCTGGGTTGGGGAGCCCACATGGGGGATCTGCAGCTGGCTGGAAGATGGTCGCCTCGGGAAGCAGAACTTCACATCAACAACTTGGAATTGAGGGCCGTCCGCAAGGCCTTGGACGAGTGGGCGAGCATTCTTCAGGGAACCCATGTCGGGGTGATGACGGACAACACCACGGCAGTGGCCTACATGCGGAGGGGAGGGGGAACGCACTCGCGATCCCTCCACGAAGAAGTGTCGGCGATTTTTGTGCTCTGTCAAGAATTCGACATCACTCTTCGCCCAAGACACATCCCGGGGAAGCTGAATGTCTTGGCAGACCAGTTGTCCAGACGACTTCCGACGGCCCCAGCGGAATGGAGACTGAACCAGAGTGTCTGCCAGGCAATCTTCCAGCGATGGGGGAAACCGGTGGTGGACCTGTTTGCCACGTTCCAGAACACGCAATTGGACCAATTCGTCTCCCCGTTTCCGGATCAACGAGCGTGGGCAATCGGATGCACTGTGCATGTCATGGGACAGGATATCGGCATACATGTTTCCCCCGTTCGCTCTGCTGCAAAAAGTACTGAACAAAGTTCGCCATTCAGGGGGACAGTTCATACTCATTGCACCGCTCTGGCCAGCAGCAGCGTGGTATGTGGACCTCCTACAGCTGTCAAAGGAAGACCCCATCGAGCTGCCACTAAGAGACGACATCGTATCACAGCACAACGGAAGAACCCTTCACCCCAACCCCGGGATGCTTCGTCTTCACGCCTGGAGACTGTGAAGGGGAAACTGGAGGATACTGGTTTTTCCTCCGGCGTCATTGAGAAACTAGTGCTCTGTCACCGCCAATCCACAATCAAGGTGTATGAGGCTAAGTGGAAACGGTGGTTTGAATGGTGTAAGGAAAGGGGCTTGGACCCCTGCGACCCGGTGGTCACTGACATCACGGAATTCTTTGTCGGCCTATTCGACAAGGGACTTTCGGTTGCAGCCATTAAGGGTTATCGTTCAGCGATTAACTCGGTGCTGGCATTTTATGGCAGACAGGAAATCACGTCACACCACGTCCTCACTCGTCTCATGCAATCCCTGGGAGCCCTTCGACCTCGTATCAGGAAACTGTTCCCGGAATGGAATCTCCCTCTGGTGTTGGCACACCTTTCAGGTCCCCCGTATGAGCCGCTTCGGAATGCGTCTCTTCTTCACCTGACCCAGAAGACCATTTTCTTAGTGGCGATGGCCACAGCTGCGAGGCAGAGCGAACTAT
The DNA here is from genome assembly GCA_023313725.1 of Lithobius niger. Classification (NCBI taxonomy): domain Eukaryota; kingdom Metazoa; phylum Arthropoda; class Chilopoda; order Lithobiomorpha; family Lithobiidae; genus Lithobius; species Lithobius niger. The sequence continues at coordinate 26,205 of JAHWFP010010053.1, read as the reverse complement.
GCGCATTCGCCAGGAACAAGCGGTACCTGCGGTTCGCCAAGGACTGGACCACGGTCACGCTTCTATACAATCCTAAATTCAGGGCGAAAACCCAGAAACCGGATGAACTTATGAGGCCAGTGGTCATCAAAGCGCTGGGACCGGTTGTGGGGAACGAAGACCTGGAAAGAACTCAATGTCCTATCCGGGCTCTGAAGATTTACCTCCATGCCTCTTCCGTCCCAGAAAAGGATGGCGACGCCGAGGCCATTCCCCTGTTCTTACCGATTGACCCAGCGTCGCAGCGGGCATCTAGTGCAGCCAGACTCTCCCCGGCGAAAATCGCGCAATGGATTTGCGCCACAATTAGAAGGGCCTACGCGTCCTCTGAAGACTGCGTAGACATCCCGGACCACATTAGAGCACACGAACTTCGAGCTTTAGCGGCTTCGTGGGCTTTCGCTGCAGGCATCCCGATCCATGAGATAACGGCCGCCTGCACATGGAAACACAAGTCAGTGTTTATCAGCCATTATTACAGAGAACTCGGGGACACCTCAGGCCTGAGGAACCAGGGACCCCATGTCCTGGCCGGATCAACGGTTCCAGGGGGCACGCCACCTGGCAAGTAGTGAGGATAAGGTCAGTACTCTGTTTGGAATTTTGGGAGGGTTGAACCTTGGCGTCGTTCTGGACGGTTTCGTGCTACCGCGGTAGGGTACGGCTCGACCCGCCTCCTTTTGGACGAAGTCAGCTAAAATAAAGGTGAGGATTTTCGGATAAAGTGAAAACGACAATTTTAAACATAAAATTAGTTTTTACTATCCTAAAATACTCACCTTTAGGCCTACCCGCCCGCCGGCCCCGCTCGAGCCGCCCCAGGCACTTGGGCGACGAAAAAAGTGACGAACAGCCGAATAGCGCTGGGATCGCTCACACGATAGTGCCTGGGGGCAGACTGTGGGTAGCACGAAACTCGGTTAAACTGTGAGCATTGAATGAGCATGTATCTCACGATAAGCTAAAATAAAGGTGAGTATTTTAGGATAGTAAAAACTAATTTTATGTTTAAAATTGTCGTTTTTACTGAAAACCGACACCGAAACCGATTCGGATTTTGTGTCGGTTTTTCGTACGGTGTTCGAAAATCAAAAAAATTATTTATTTGTTTTACATTTTTTTAATAATTATCATTTTCTACATATAAATGACAGCAAAGCTCCTAGCTATTAAAACGAAAATAGTAGAGGAAAATGGTGCCACAGCTATACCCACAGTCTATGACGCTGCTGAAAGTGAAAGCCGGAGTAAATTGAAGCTAGTAATACAACTGTTGCAAGAAAAAAAATTAGGAAAATCTGGTTGTGGTGGATGGCGGCAAAAACCGATACCGAAACCAAGGTTTTTTGGGCGTGGAAACCGGAACCGAAATCAATAAAATGAAACTGACCCATCCCTAATTTTGACTGATGACAGCAGTATCTTAAAAGCGGGGATATGGTAGATTTTGCCTGTGTGATTAAGGTCACTTACCGGTGTTTATTTATTCAACGAAACCATACCCATTTGCAAAGGTCTATGCAATCTGTGCTTATGTGTAGGCTGTATCATTTTTCATTATACGGATGTTAGAAATAGAATCTTTTGTATGCTGCCCAGCTGCACAGCATCACGGCCATTGCAGGAAAAAAATTAAAAGTTACACTAGGCTTTCTGAAAATGCTTACTACAGGCCGCAACTGTTTGAAAGGCTGTTTTAGGGATCTAAAAGGTGTTAAAATGAGTTGAAACGGTCTCTTTGTTACACCATGATCTATGGTTTTTAATATTTCTCCAGTCGGTTTGTAGGAGCAGCCCAACTCGCGCGCTTCCTGATTAGTGGCGTAACTACAATGAGGCATAGGAGGCAGCCGCCTCCGGGCCCACCGACTTTGGGGGCCCCCTCATTGGCCGCAATTTAAAATTTGTTTGTAACCGCAAAATATGAGCAAGTATAAGTCACTGCTATAGTTTCGTGAAAAAAATCGTTTTGTGTTGTAAAACGTTATTTATTTTATTTTTTATGAAGAGATGTGTGTGTGTGTGGGGGGGGGGGGGGGCTCTACAGGTCCCTTGCGTTATTTGGCAAAAACTGCAATTTTTTTGGAAGGGCCTACACTGGGCCTGCATGACAAAAACGGTATTTTTTATGAAGGGTAGAGAGGTGTCCCCTTACGCTGTAAAATCAACATTTTTAAAAATAAAGGGTGGGGGGCGACCTCTATTTTTGTGGCAAAACTGCATTCATTTTTTAAATGAATGGGGCCCTTTGCTGGGCTCTCACCTTGTGTGGCAATTACTGATTTTTTGGGTGTGAATGGGGCCCCTCCACTACACAGCCGCCTCCGGGCCCCAATTTTGAAGTTACGCCTCTGTTCCTGATAAGTACTGATTTGGCTTGCTCTTACGTCACTACTTGTGCAGCCACACCTTGTAACACCTGGCTTTTTACTTTTGCTGCTTATGGAAATCTATCAAATATGGGAGCATTTTTAGGCAGTAATTACGTGTTTTCGAGAGAATGTTAAATCTATCGTATCCTAGTATCTAGGATACCCAACAAAATCACCGTCATTAGACAAAATCCGATAAATCACGTAATTTGTTGTACATTTTCACTAAAAACACGCTTTTCATCAGACAATTTTACATTCTGGATATCAGACACTTTGGTATATTTTGCATGTATGGGTCGTAGAGTGACATCCGTTAAAATCTATGGTTCAGCTTCCGGCAATAATAAACCCAACCAACTACAACTTTGAAATACAAAGATCTGTTACTATGTGGCCTCGTAGCAGAATCAGCGCAGCGCGCCACGATACGTCACAGACAGTGGAAGGCCGCTTTGGACAAACTTTATGCTGTTCCGTCAATTTTTGACCGACTTTGACATTCCAATACGCTGTTTTAATCGTTTCGACGAGATCTTTCCATTGGTGGAATAGCCGGATCAATAGGGTAAAGCACTGAAAAGTTATTCAATAAAAATAAATAAACTAGTGGACAACCCTTCCCGTGGAAATCAACAGTTGGCGACTTGGAATTTAGCCTTACTCGCCATATCGGCGACTAGCTACAGAGCATGCCACTAAAAAAGGGATATCTCTGGAACTGTATAAGTTAGAGACGAACGGTTAGCGGCGTTATGCTCAGATTTATAAGGGCTATATAACTGGATTTTCTGCATTAATACTGGAGTTTAAGAAAATTGCACAATTTTGTTATACATAAATTGGAGAAACCTTTCATCATACAAGACGTATTTGGTATGTGGCAAGTGAAAATTGTGAAATGGCGAGTGCTTTGTAAGGTCTACTGGCCAAGTGGCGACTGCTACTGGATTGACATTCGGAAGGGTTGCTAGTGGATAGTTACTATACAGTATGATAAAAACAGATTAACTGCAGACAATTTCTGTATTGACAATTGGTATCGTAGAATGTCGCAGAAAGTTCTGCTTCTGGGCTGGACATAGAGTCAGTTTCATCGATGGCGTCAAGGTGGCCTGATGGTTAGCATGATGACTACACTAGAAGTCCCACGTTGAACTACATGCAGACTTAGCAGTGACTACATGGTGGAGGCCTACCTGTGTGGCTAAACGTGAAAAAAAATAATGCCTGGCTGGAACCAAACGGGTACTAAGAGGCTTTGTTTGGACTACATTGTAACCAAGCAGACCCTGATCATTTTAACACTTGCAGGATATACATTCGCAAGTCTTGAATACAAACAAGGAAGTTAGAGCGTGTTTGTGACATAAGACTTATTGAATAAAAAATGTAAAAGAATTTAAATAGTATGAAACATCTACGTAAGTAGAATATAACATTGTAAAAATGAATAAGCTGTCCCAAGTAGAGTTTTCTTAACAAAAAGTTAATAAGATTAAGCACAAATTGTGGGGCGTCTTACGACCCAGGGATTTCTTCAGGCGTTGCTTTGGCGGTGCCCTAACTTAATTGCTTGCACACCCTCATTAACGGTAGTCTGAGTGTTGGCCTCGTACATGCAAAATCTACCAAGGTGTCTGGTAGATCCAGAATGTGACTTTGTCTGATCAGCGTGTTTTTAGATGAAAGTGTACAACAAATTATGTGATTTGTCGGATTTTGTCTGACGGTGATTTTGTCGGGTATCCTAGATACCAGGGTACCATGGATTTTGCATGTACGGTTGGCCTATCAATCCATGTATCTGCAAGTGGTAGTGAATTCTAGCGAATAAATTGGGGCGCGTAGCGTAAGAAGCCAAAGGACCGATATGTTATGCTATGATGAAATTTTTCGCTGGGTAAGGTTAGGACGCAGATTCTTATGTACACAGGTCCAACATATATCATACACGGCGATAGTCGTGTATATATATGATTGAAGTCCTCTCTCCAGCAAAACTAAAACTATTAATTTTTCCGTTTCTATTCAATATATTTCGACCAAACTTGGCCAGATAGTAGATAGCAATTTTTCCAAACTTTACACCAACTTTTATGCAATTCCGTGCAAGAGTAAACGTAGGAAGCCACACGTAAATTTGAAAACTGTTCACTTCTTGTTGTTGTTATGGTTCTTGTTCTTCTTGGCTGACACGGTTTCAGAAAAAACTACTGCAACTATCGAAAATCTGAAACATGATCTGAGCCAGAAATTTCCCTGGGCTTCAACCTTACAGGGACCAAATTTTCAATTGGTCGATCCATTCCGGAGTTACGGGACCCTAAACGATCATTTTGATTGTTTTACATTGTTTTAACCATTGTATTTAGGGTACAAGGCCACACAGCAAACTCCAGATCCATTCTTCTTGCATGCAACAATCGACTGCATGCATAAACCTTTATAGCGCGACACCATAGCTATAAAAAAGGTACACCATTACAAACAAAAACGTTAAGTCTGCCGTAAAAAAAAAAAAGGGTTATATGATTGAAGTTTCATTTTACTTGTTAAAATGTACACGGATAAAAATTGGTGTTTTTAATTTAATAATCAAATGTACAATTCAGAAAATTGCATCTGTTTAAGTGCTGTTGTGCTTCACCAATCATATACGTTACGTAAAGCACAACAGCACTTAAACGGATATTTTCTGAATTGTACATTTGATTATTTCAATTAAAAACACCAATTTTTATCCGTGTACATTTAACAAGTAAAATGAAACTTCAATCATATTACCCCTTTTTTTACGGCACAATTGACGTTTTGTTTGTAATTTTATTTATGGTCACACAGGCTTCAAGAAGTGGTTTGGTTACTTTTTTGACTCTGGATTTCTGATAGGACTCGTCTTAAAATTAAATTGAACTACAGCAGCCATTAAGGCTTATACTGTTCACTAGGGTTAACTACTTTGGGAAAAAATTCAACTCTCGTCTTATCTACTATTACCGTCCAACCAGGTTGGCTCGTTTTCGTAGAAAAAAAAAATACAATGCAATGTTTTCTATCTCACCAAGAACATTGTTGGATGAATCAAGTCATCAAGAACAACACTAATAAACAACTGACAACTCCAACTTAAAAAGGCAAAAGGGATCAACCCCCTCCTAGAACCGGAATTGAGTGAGTACAAATGTGGCACCGTTATGTGACTTATTATAAGGTACCATATTCGGGGAGGTGTTGTTAACACAAAAAAATAATATACAATGCCTGGTGATTATTACAGGCTAAATATATTAGTATTAGTTCAAGACACACACTAGTGTGTCGTCTGCCAATCATACACGGCTAGCCGTGTATACATATGATTGAAGTCCTCTCTCCAGCAAAATTAAAACTATTAATTTCTCCGTTTCTATTCAATATATTTCAACCAAACTTGGCCAGATAATAGATAGCAACTTTTCCAAACTTTACACCAACTTTTATGCAATTCCGTGCAAGAGTAAAAGTAGGGAACCACACGATCATTTGAAAACTGTTCACTTGTTGTTGTTCTTCTTGTGTGACACGGTTTCAGAAACAACTACTGCACCTACTTAAAATCTGAAACATGATCTAAGCCAGAAATTTCCCTGGGTATCATCCTCAGAGAGACCACTTTTTCGATTGGTCCATCCATTCCGGAGTTACGGGTGCCTGAACGTTCATTTTGATTGTTTTACATTATTTTAACCATTGTAATTTGGGAACAATGCCACTCAGCAAACTCCAGATCCATTCTTTGTGCATGTGTTATGTCTTTGCTAAAAAGTTCATTGTTGAAGGGCAAAATGAAAGAATCCGTGTTTCAGCTAAACGCATATAGATTTAAACCAAACTTAGCTACGTTTGGCAGCTAAAAACGATAGGATGGTGTATTTATTTCGTAAATGCAGGCTTTCAGAGCTGAATTGAATTGTTTCAAAGTGGCCAGCTACAATGCATACATAAACCTTTCTAGCACGACGCCATAGCCGTACAAAAGGTACACGGATTACTAACAAAAACGTCAAGTGTTAGTAACTTGTTAAAATGTTAGTCACTTTACTTGTTAAAATGTACACAGATAAAATTTGGATGATTTTTAATTGAAATAATCAAATGTACAATTGAGAAAATTGCATCTGTTTAAGTGCTGTTGTGCTTTACCTATCATATATTTAAAACATCCAAATTTTATCCGTGTACATTTTAACAAGTAAAGTCAAACTTCAATCATATAACCCTTGACGCTTGACGTTTTTGTTAGTATATATATATATGAGCATGGTGACCGCTAGACAAGTTGTGTCTTTACAGCTAAGGTAGTTTGGATGTTTTCAGCCATGTGAGGATAAATAACAATGCGACAGAAAAGGCTGAGACTTGTTTGATCGGGAGACTTTGGTCGGCTGACAACATAAAAGTCACTGTTAGTGACACAGCTTAACGTTTTCTTGTTGAAAATACAACGTCAATAACGTTGATGTTTGCCTAATTAATAACTACTAGTTAATTTTAACGCTTTTTTGTATCACGAAAATATATTCGTCCATGCAGTGAATAAAGCTTTCTTAGCTCATTTTACAGGTAATGCTCTGGAGATGTGCCCTTTTCATAAGGCCTCTTCTAATTGGTTACGTGGTTCAGGGGTTATAGGGACCTCTAAACGACCAAATTGATTGTTTTACATTGTTTTAAACATTGTTATTACGCAACAATGCCAACTGAACATTGAATAAATCCGTGCGTCTGCAGTACTAATAAGAAATACTAATTATGTGAAATAAGGTGACTGTTGTCCTCAAAATTTAGCGAAGGCCAGCTAAAAAAAAAAGGGAAATAGACTAGAAAACTAGATTGGTATTTCCATCTCAGAATTAATTACAAAAAAAAAAATTGGATTTCATAACTTTGGATCAGAAATATCTGATATCTACCCTAAAACAAAACTTGTTAAGGATTCCCGCGAAGCTTTTCAGCCGTGTGAAATTGTGATATCAAATGCCAAGCTAATCCCGCCGACTTGAAACGTTAAATGAAATAATTGAAAATTGCGCTGTAAGCAGTTTCCTTATGAACCTTCGAACTATAACTCGGTGGGATTAGCTTGGCAAAAGCGCTTGGCGTTGGACATCACAACTTCACACTGCCTAAAAGCTTGGCGGGAATCCTTAACAAGTTTTGTTTTGGGGTAGATATTCAATTCAAGGTATCCAACATTAGTTGAACAAATAAACTTTTTGTTTTAGTATAAGCACAAGAAACGTATTTGCTGGTTCTTTGGATTGTTGGTTTTTACTTATACTATATCGTAGTCAGGTGGTCGTGACCATTTTTTTGAACAAAAGTATTCAGTGACATGAGACATAGTTTTCGGTGTGGTTGTTAGGCGTAAGCACCATGCTCTTGTTCTTAATCTTCTATTCTTGGATTTCAACCTTGTCGGTAAACTTAACTAATCAAGATTGCACTAGTATGTGCCCATCAAGTATTTACACAAAATTAAGCACCATTACCGCTCTAAGGACGGCACAGAGGGAGTTTAAAAAGTTTACGATACTTCTTGTGTTGCTTCACACAAAATTCAGGCCTTTTTAGAAAGCTGGTTAAGTGACTAGTGTTTATAACATGTGGTGCCAAAGCTGTCTGCTTCTAACAGCGAATTCCAAGCAGGAACTACACTTATACGGCAAAGAAGTTTCGACGGCAATCGAGTCTCGTAATATGCATAAGTCGGCAGGAATGCCCATGGATCCAAATTGCTGGACCAAGTTCAAAAAAAGGGTAGCTCATTGGGCGGAAAACCCTGAATAATTTTAAAAGTCAAAATAAGATCACCCTGAAGTCGACGGAGTTCCAGAAAGTCCCAGCTCAGTTGTGCGTAAGACACAATACTGTAGATCCCGCATGCCAGGCAATGATTTTTTGGTAAAGCGTCGATGCTGTATGATTTCAAGATGGTCGATGTCCTGAAGAAGGTATGGGGACCAGACTGGGTTCATGTAATTTATTATGGACGAACATAGATTTTGTAGGCACATAGCTTGGTATCCAAGCTGCCCGATGTGAAGACCCTTTGTGTGATAGCCAAACAACGATTAGCACTGGCTATGTGTCCACTATGAACTGTCGAATTTAACCCTGAATGGAACCGAATACCAAAATCCTTGACCGGATTACCCTGGTGGAAGAGAACACCTTTCATTGCATAAGTACACAACGGGTTTTGATTTTTCCAATATGAAAAATTTTACATTATTGGTGGAGACAGGGTGCTGCCAGTCCTTCAATTTCATCCTGGCTCAACAATTTGTCCTGTGTATAAATGATGGTAAAGAGAAATTTAATGTTGTCAGTAAAGTTCTGTTGCTCCGCATTGTGAGAATTGCAAGAAAGGTCGTTAATCCATTCGAGATCCAGCATCAGGCTTAATTTTGGCCGGAATGGTCCGGAATGGCGTTCCGGTTCTTTTAAGAGCTACATTTCACCAAAAGATTTCACCTGTACTGAAAAGTCTAATTTTTCGGAAATTTTCGCAGCTTCAAATTAAATCAATCTACCCTAAAACCAACTTGAAATCACCATGCCATTTAGTAAATTTTATTTAATTCAACCTCAACCATCGCAACAAAACTAAATGTTGTTGCTTAGCCCGAATGGGTAAAGTTTTTCTGTGGCCGCGATCCGCTAGCAGGTTTCCAGGTTTCTCTTGCTCGTCTGATGCCGTAGCACGCGTTGGAGCCGGTGATGTTGCAAATATTGTAGTTGATACTACTTTTTGGCGTTTTATAAGTGTTATAACCATAATGAAAATAAAATAAGATTTGTGATGTATCAACAATGAAAAACTTTAAAAGTTATTCTAAAGTAGGCCTATGTCTTTTCATTATTTTTTGGTATTTGAGTGACTATTTTTCTGCATCAATCCTAACTTGAATTCGGTAAGACAGTTGGTAAAGCTCTGTTTTTTAATACGTACATTTGTTTATTGGGAGAGGAGGGAGTCACTCATCCCCCCCCCCCCCCCATGGCGCATCCAGGGGAAGGGGCAAGTTGGGATATTATTTTGTTCCCCCAAAATAAATCAAAATAACATTGTATGAGCGTAGAATCTTCAAAAAAGTTACCTTCCAGAAGCCAAAATAAGTGTTAAAATAGGTAAAAATGTTAAAGCTTCCGGGGCAGCGCTCCCCCAGACCCCCTAGCTGTGGTTTTGAGGGTATGTAAATGACCGTCCCTTCGTTCCTCTGGAAAGGAGTGACAGTTCCGGTACTTTACCAAATTTAGAAATTAAGCACTGTCCAACATCCAAACGTAACTCGGCAGATACCGAACCAGCAGCTTTTGAGGGGTGACTGACTGCAATGCATGTTCATACCTGGTTGGCTTGATATTTTGTTGTTTGTTTGCTAAATATCGGTATGCGATTTAAAGTATCAGTAAATCCGTACTAATAATTCAAAAATTAAGTGTATAGCAAAAATTCTATAATTACAAACCAGCGAAGAAGGTGCTACTCAGTTTGTGATAAAATGCAGTAAACTGTGGCTTGTTGAGGAATAAGTGTTTTTATTGTAACCAATTCGGCAAGTAGGGATCACATTTTTGAACATTTCATTTTCAGAGTACTGTGGCCATGGCCATTTACTGCATTGAACATGACATCGATTCGGGTCATTCCCTTGTAATTTCCAACTGCACATCGTCAATCAGAAACGTGACTGACGTTAATTCCTGGGGAAATTCTGCTATGTCGGATGCCGTCTATGTCAACATTTTTAAATATCAGAAAATGTGTGTTTTTCTGTTATGTTTCGATCTTGCAACCATCATATCCTTGAACTTTATTCTTATATTGCGTAACTTGTGTTATTGTAGCTGAAACGGAAAAGTGAGCTTTTTTTTTTTGCTGCATTTTATTGGTTGATTGCAGAAAAGTTTGTGAGGAGTGATGCTTTCACGAAAAACTGACTTTGCACTCGTATAATAATAGGTTTTATTTTATTTTCCGTGGTGTTGTAAGCTATATGACGTCTAAGTTATATTAATAACTTGTTCATATTTTTGTTTTGTTTTAAAGGAATCAGAGGCCGGAAAGGTGAAATAGCGATAGTGACTGGCGGTGGACGTGGCATTGGTCTTGAAGTAGCCAAGCAGTTATTGGACAATGGCATGCATGTAATACTGGGTAAGTAGGACTGCTATGAAAAGGACCAGTATTCATCTCAAATTTTAATAAAAACCTGCTAGTAAGCTTGAAGCTTTTGATAACAGGTGGCCCTCCAATCTACCAGTCCTTGTTGCTTTGTAGGGGCAAAGGACTTCAAATCCTTGCACAGAGGTTGCCTGGATGGTGTATTTGGGTAAATTATCGCAGTAGCTCACTACACAGAAAGGAAAGTTTCATTGGTAGAGAATAGATTGGCAACGTTTCTTGAATAATTTAACTTTGTGGTTGCAATTGTTTGATGAGATAATGGGTAAATTAGCTCTTGTGGTTGGGTTATCACTGTTAAAAACTTACATGATCGGATAGTTACCGTGTGTGAGCCAGTATCCGAGCAGTGGAAGTTGGGGTAGGACGTATTCTCGGGACCAGGCACAAGGTGTGCAATTATCCAGTTTATCACTGTCCTCGGAGCGCATCAACCGTGCCTGGCCTGCATATTCCAGTAAGCTATGTAGTTTACTATGGTAAAGCAGCACGAGGGGCTTGTGATTCAGTGAAGAGAATGTAGTCTGAGTGGCAACAATTGCAAGCTTTGCAGAGCACCTAAAAATAAATTTAAACTTTAAAAAAACATGGCGTCAAGTAGTTTTTCTTTTTTTACCCAAAGCACCTTTCATCCGTGAAATAGTTGTACTGTAACTCTGTACAGTGCGGGGATTTACATTGCATCTGTGTAGGTGTATTCTGAGAACTAATGCCTCTTCTTCCCCTCCTCCCAAAAATGTCCTAGGCAAAAAAACAAAAAAATAATAATACTAACATTTTTATTTACCACTAAAACTAGAAACTACGCTAAACTCGTAAAGATTATTTTCTGCGAATTTTAATACTGCAAAGGCAGAACTCTTGTTGTTGAAAGTAAGTTTCTCGTACTGTCGGATTATTGTTGTGATGTGCACATTGGATAATTTGTGTAAACTAAGACACCTCATAATATGATCTATTAATTTCAATATTGGTGCAACTGCACCTGCCGCACATGCCTAAATGTGTCACTCTATTAGAACAAAAACAATGGAACCTAGAAATTTGCTTTCAATAAAAAAATATTTTTCGTCAGAAAAAATGAAATAATTGTTATAATATGAATAACCCTTTTCTCTACCGATGTGCTTGTCCAATGCCATAATGCCATTTTTTTTATTTTAAGACCCTATAATATTGCACTCGAAAGAAACTTGTTTACGTAATTGTGCATCCTTTACTTAAAAATTCTCAACAGGCCTAAACATGGCCTTAAGAAGAATTTCAGCACTTTTTCGAAGTGCTGTTTAACACATACAGCCACACCTTTCGCATCGGTTGGCCCCTTTTCTTGTAGTTCTTAATCTGCATGATTTTAGACCAGAATTGTATGTTATTGTTTCAGCAAACATGTAGAACTAATTATCTGTGCGGCGCTTTTTAGCCTCAGTAGCGTCGACAGATACTCTGAAATATTAGCCATTTTCTCACGTCAGTTTAGTAGTCTCCATGTTCAAGGCCATCTTGAAACATTTTTTTGCTTCGTGCTGCTGCAAATCACTTTTTCAGTGCTTGAAAACTAGCCAACATAAGCATTTCAGCAACGAGACAGTGATTCTGATGACGCAGAAGTGCTTTACCATGTAGAACGCACAGTTTACGTAATGCATATTTTGCTAGGTCGCTGGTGGCAGATGGTTTGGATTGCATTAACCATTAGTGGGGCTGTTATCTAATTAGTTTTTAATAAATTGATGGATGGAATTTCCTGCTTGTGACTAGTGGGTGGCAATAGGCAATACACCATTATCGATGACGATCGGGAACTACTATTTCGTTACGTACCACACTCATTCTCAAAAAATCAGATATCGTTTACACGATATCTAGCATATTTTCGACAGCATATAAACAGTGGATGGTAGGACTGTTTATCTGTCGGCTTCGTCAGGTTCAATTCGTTTTGTGGTTTTAAAATTTGGCGCTTGCTGCGTCTCTCTGTACTTGTGTGGCCGTTCATTCGAATATTTCCAGAGCTTAGCGCATAAGTCTTTATTGACTAGAAGAATGTGGTATGACGGTCCTTGTAAATTCACAATTTTGGCAGTTATTCTTGCATGTTCCTGGATAGTAATGGATTCTAGACCACGAAAATGCAAGTCACTCCTTATTTTGAAACCAGGAGAGTTTTAGTATTTTTTCATTCAATACGCTGTTCAGTCTCCATGCAGTGGGTGGCTATGCTATTCGTCTCAATCTTATTTCTGGTGTCTGCTTAGTGTTGGTTCATTCTCATGTGGCTTCCCTTCCTGGTCTCGCCTATGTATGTGGCCTCACACCCACCGCATGAGATACTGAAAACTCCTTCTTTCGTGTTCGTGACATTTTTCAGAGCCTCTTCAGTTTCATCTGTTCTGCAATCTCATCGTGGATCAAGGACAAGGACCGTCACATCCCAGCATTAGTCCTTTAGTCAAAGATTTTAGCGCTAGGGTCTGGAAGTATTGGAATAAACGGCAACAATTACAGAGGGCCACAGCAAGCGCCAAATTTCAAAACTACATACAACGATGTAGTGAGTAGAACACGAACTGAACATGAAGAAGGCAGATGAACACAGTCCTACCATCCACTGTTAATTTGCTATATACTGTGTAAAGTATATCTTTTTGAAAATGAGTGTGATACGTAACTAACAAGTAGTTCCCGATTGTAATGTAAACTTTCAGAGTAAGAATCTCCATCATTTGTTTGCTGACCATTATAAATTTGAAAAACATTCAGATGTCTACTTTAAAATATACAAACCCTTATATAATGAAGCACAAGTACGCAAATTCCAAAAGTACAAAGATATAAACCAAATTGTGAAAAATAGTGAATTTTTGATAGTCAATTTCTTAAAATAAACCGTTAGGCTTACTGGAATTACTTTGAAACTCACTGGAATTGCCTGGAACTCTGAAATTATTCATCACACTCGCTTTCAAAATCATGATACTGCCTGTATCTTGTAAATTTTCGACTGTATATTAAGGCTTTATCAGGCACGATCAAGAAAAAATGAGACCTCTGGTTGTACATCTTTGTCATTTTTGTCTGTCGTCGTATTAACCACCCCCCCACCCCACCCCCAATGAACATTCAGGGCCGTTAAACATCAAACTCGAATGTCTTGCACCTGGTGGGAAAAGACTTAGATGGCATGCTGAAAGGGAAGATGGAGTGATGGAAGCAAGTGAAGAAAAAGGTTGGGCCTTGATATTCACGATGACCTCGCCATTTGGGCAAGTGAGCCCATCATTGTAAATATAGGAGGCCAGCCCATTTGCTTAAGCTTACTTTAAATATCGTGGATCGTGGACGTTCTTTTCGTGCAGATGAAAACGACAAAGATTTAACTAGAGGGTTAATTTTTTCTTGATTGTGCTCTTGATGAAAACTATTGATATACAGTTGAGAATTTGCTAGATACAAACAGTACCCTGATTTTGAAAGTGAGCATAATGAATAATTTCTGAGTTCCAGGTGAGGCAGTCTCTTGTTGGTGATGTTTATTCACAGCTTACTATCTTCTTTAAGCTTTGTAAACCGAATCTTCTTTTTAAACTCTCCTTGTGGTATTCAAAAACAGCTGTTTCTTTGTGCCGTTCGGAAATACATTACCTGTAAATTTAGCATTATGTTCTCTGAATGCTGTCTTTTTCTAGACATTTTAAGTTGTTTAAAAAGTATCAGCTTGGTAACACAAGTGCGCATGCGCACCCCTTCTTATAAAAGTGCTAAGGCGCGACAGGTTGGCATCTTTTTCTGTAACGGCCACTGTGTGGACACGCTTGTTTTTCCCTGCTACCTTTCGTTTGGAAGACCTTTTCGTCTGACGGCTTTTTGTCTCGCATCTTTTCATCCTGGAAGACACTTCATCTGCAGACCTCCCGTCTCGTAACTTTTTGTTGGACGACCTTTTCTCTGACAGCTTTTCATCACTAAAAATTGTTGGCACGCCTCCCATCTCGCAACCTTTTCTTAGATGACCTTTTCTTCTGATGGCCTTTCGTCTCGCTACTTTCATTGGAAGGCCTTTTCATCAGACGGCCTTTCATCTCGCCGCCTTTCATTGGAAGACTTTTTTGTCTGACGACCTGTCATCCAGCAGCTTTCGTTAAAAGGCCTTTTTATCTGAAGGCCTCTCGTCTCACTGCCCTCGCTTGCTTCAGATCCTCTGTGCAACAATGTCAAGATCCAAAGGCACTCCGAAGGAAGCTCCTGGCCGGCAGACCTTTTCTCTAGCCTGCCCGTCGCCCGTTCACCGTGCTGTTATTGTCGGACTGTCGTTTCTGCTTTCACCAGACCTTCACCATACACACGCAATAAGGTTCCATGCAATGACTGTGATGCCATGTACATTGGGGAGATGAAAAAGGAAATGAGGATGAGCTGGCTCAACATACGGGAAATGTCCAAAACAGTTTGGATTATAATGGCATCACAGTGCATTGAATGAAAACAAAGCACGAGATAAAGTGGTTTTAGGAGACTAAACCGCTGATGAAGTCATAAATGTGACAGACATCTCAGATGTCCAGAATCCATAGCAATCGAGCACCATGAAAGCCAAACGACACCATTAATGAACATCCAGGGTCCCTCCAACCCAAACGTCACTTACCTGATGGATCAATTAAGTATGCTATGGGGCCTTGGAGTGGCGAATTCGTCCACGCAGCAATACAAATACTGGAGGCAATGATGTCCGCCAAATTTGAAAGCAAGTAAAGATGGCAGTGAAGAGAGCAGAGATGTGATTAGGTCCGAAACAAACTTTAAAGCCTGAAGAAGATAGCAGAAAGATGTCAAAAATTCGCTAGACATCAAGTTGTGGCTTTGAAGTGAAAGTGGGCGTTGAAAAAACTGACTGTGAATGCCAAATTTGATCGCTAAGTGGCTGGTGGACTTCAGCAGTAGTTTTAGTCGAGAAATTGATGACCAGAGGCCACATTGTAGTTTAGCCCAGTAGGGGGCCAGAATCCAATCAGCATTTCCCGACTTTCCAACCTTAAGAATCCGCCTATGAAATCATTTTCCTAACCTTCGAAAGTAAGCAGCACTTCGACCACTCTGAGACGTAGACTAGAATAGCATGTGTCAGCTGACCGACCTTTCAAACCTGGTGTTTTATGTCACTTGACTGACAGACTGCAGGTGGTTACAACAAAACATGCAGTTTTCTGTCCAAAACGTTTCCCTAAAGTTTGTTTCCGGAAGTGCACCAATTTTTACTTTAAACTAGGAAACAGGCTTTGGGGCTATTAAAAGTGGAGCAGATTGAAATTTGTATTTATGTTTATTGTTTTGCCTTTGCCGTATCTGTTATTATTAACTTAAAATTAGTGTATATCTTAACTCGCTCAGACCAAGGTGCAGGTGAACTATTTCAGCTTTAAGAATATAAGTTAAGAACGGCATGTGCCACTGATTTTTAGTCCATACCACTGGAACGATCTCATCGAGGCAATCAATTTAGTGCATATGAATGTCAAAATTGGTCTAAAATTGACGTAGATACTGTACCGCATATTGACCGGAATGGAAAGCTGACCCCAAGAGCCCTGTTCAAGTACAAACTGCACTCTCGGCTCGGACAATGTTTGAAGCACCGTTGTTCTAACTTTAGAACCTAAACTACTTTTCTTTGCAACTCTTCTGTTTTGACGACATCACATTTAGTTTTCATAATCTCTGTAATTAATTTCTATTTCCGTAAGCATTGTGGTTGTTTGAGTGTTGCTGGAGCACTTAGCCTATACGTTTGGTGCCCACAAATCGGCTCAGCATATTGTACGTACATAGCAGAACTGTGTTCGAGGTTGTTATCATGAATTATGATGTTGAGTTTATTGTTGCCGTGGTAATGGAAATTTCAAAACTTGTCACTCGAAGACATTTTAATAATTTGTACTGCTTGTAACATATTTTATTGTCTTCCACTTAATTTCGTTTCGTGTAAATAGTTTCATCACCCAGCAAAAATTTGTAAAAGGTATAAATGCACGATTCCATAAATCAGTCTAAACGACACTTTTCATCGCCTTGTTGAAGGGAATTCTTCAAGCATTCTTTTCAAATAAAGAGAATGTGTGTCATTAACTGAATCCTTTTGGTTTTTTGATTGCCTACCTATCTGTTACAGATAAAGTTCGATAATTAAATGTTATTTCGTTGAATTGCATCGAAATAGATTGTTAGGTATCAGGAAGCAATGACATTTTAATTTTCCATGTTGTAAAAAGTTCATGTGCTACACAAAAGCACGGCGTAGGCTATGCTTTGTTAGAATTCCTTAACTAGGCCTATTCAGGTTTCCAAATTTACAATGGTTAGTGTAAGTCTTAAAAATTGACGCAATTTTACTTTGGTTTAACGGAAAGTACTCAGCCAACAGCTGTGCAACATCCCCCCCCCCCCCCCTACCAAATCCAGGGCCAAGGTTAGTAGCTAATTACCAAGCTGTCGATGCGCCATTAAGCCAAGGTTAGTGTGTGGGTATTAGGGTCATCACTGTAGGTTGTGTGCATTGTTATTGTTGCCCTTCCAAAAATTGATACAAATAAAAGTTCCCATCCTATCTAGGCTAATCGTAAAAGGGTGAATTCCTCTGTATTCTGTCCTAGTACTATTGGACTTCATCGGGAGATTTTTTTTAAAGCGATGATGAACTGATGAAGGTGAAGTCTGCAAAATTGTGTGGTACCGTAATTTGGTGCTTTGTTATGGGCTCCTCTCAGCTTCCTGTGGGCCTTTCCTTTCCCTGTGCCCTCTGGACTTTGGCACAAGTGACACAAGCATGACTCATGGCAGGACAATGGTATGAGTGAAGGGCTTGATGGCATTCATTGAGAGCAACCATGGCCATTCAGGAAGGAGAAGCACCCCTTGAATGCCCACACCACTCATGACCGAGCATTCTGTAGGTGTTTGTGTCAGTAAATGAGCTCTCCATGGCCGAGATCTTCTGTTGTTGAATCATTTGAACCTAAATCAGAGTTTGAGAGTGAGCACATTCTTACCTTGGCCTCACCCCAGCCCCATCTCAACCTATTAATTTCAAATACATTATTGACAGTTTCTCCCCCAATTTGGTTGGTGGTTGATTTGTTGTATTTTCTTTGTATACGTTTAGTTAAAACTTAGTTAGGAACTCGGTGATTTCCCGAGTAAGCTAGTAGCAGTTGTTCTAATTTAGTTGGTTCATGTAGAGAAGACTTCGTAAAAGTTTTTGTTGCACTTTGCACTCAACTCCGTGTTTCGACAACTTATTCCTTACTCATAAAGGCAACACTACTTTATAGTAAAACGTTGTTGCTATTGCGCTCCTAGGGAACATAATCAACGCAATATGATCAACCAGCACATTTGTTAGCCGGTGGTGGGCAGAAATGTGATGGTAGAAACTTAGTGTGCTGCAACATGCCCAAACTGTAAATATTTCAAACGGTGCATTCACACCCACCCGCATGGCTTTAGCTATTACTGCGTATAAAGGTGGAAGAATGAACAGCCTGTTGTTGACTGAGCATCTCACTAAGGCTATAGGCCTAGAGTTTCACAAAGACTGCAAGATTGGCAACCTTTTCCATTTGTTTTTGGGATCTAGTCATGTGTGTGTCCATTTCCTTTGGCTACTAACTAACTAAAAAAGTAGGTTTTCATTGTCTTTACAGGAAGATTGCCCACCTAAAGTTGATATGATTTTTTTTTGTTTATTTAAATCGTCCAACCCTGACAAGCAAGCTCCACAATCGGTATTAAAAATTTGTCAATGACAGTGAAGGAGAAGTTAGTGAATTGAATTCGACTTTTCAGGGCTCGAAGTGAGTGGTATCGCAGTTTGCATTAAATAATGTATTGCAGTTCAGCGACACAACTGTATTAAGCGAGATCAAGGGGAAATTTTTACACTTTACCACACACGTCGACCCTACAGCAGCAAGTTCTTTTTACATTTTCGGTGATAGACGATCACCTTCTTCAGAAAAACATCACTACACTCTCCAAAAGGAAAAAGGAATCCATTTGCCATTTAAAATTTGTGCACGTGCACGAATTTTAAATGGCAAATGGATTCCTTTTTCGTTACCGTGATGTGAACTTGAGAGTGTAGTGATTTTTTTCTGAAGAAGATGATCGTCTATCACCGAAAATTTAAAAAGAACTTGCTGCTGTAGGTTCGAAGTGTGTGGTAAAGTGTAAAAATTGTCCCTTGATGTCTTCAATTTACCACTGTAAACGCCGGTTGCCGGTTTTTTCAAGCAAGATATGGTAATGGCGTATTCATGATCATGTTGGCTAACATGGCGATGTTAATGTCCCTTATAGATGGACCGTGTGTTGCTAATACATTTTGGGAAATCATTGGTTCTGCCATCACCCATGGTATTTAGTTGGCAGCCCTTTTGTTTCAGACACGGGCAAAATACATGCATACATGCGGTACGTGCATCGGATACCATGGTCCTGCCCAAGCAGCTATGGGCGTAGCAAAGTGAAAGAAAAACAAAAATGACTATCGGTTCGTCAGCTGAAATAAAGTGAACTTTCAAAAAAAGTTTTAGTAAATAAATTATTCTTAAAAAAATTGTGTGTGTGATTGCTACGCAAATTTGTATTTTGTATATTATTTCTGCTACATACTTCTTCTGAGACTATTCAAGCCTTGCCTTTGACTTTATTATTTGCAGTAACATGAAACCTCAATGTAATTTATGAGAAATAGACTAGAGAACTAAGCAGGTGTCGTTAAACCAGTTTTACTGTTGAATAGCGTCTGTATGATACTGATCGGACATTTTTGTGGGTTTTGTAAAGCTGAATCAAATAGAATTAGACCGTTGTTACGATATATCTGTGCAGATAACAGAAATAATACAGAATTGTTCAACTCTCGGAAATAAAAGTGTGAACAATGGCAAATTTTGTTTGCCTTCAATTGACGACTAAACTCCACAAAGTGCATTTACTGCCTAATATACGGTTTCCTGCTTGACAACGTATTGGTGGTGACAGGTGATAAAACACATTTACGGAAGCGAGACTTGAATTTTCAGCTGTTTTCATGTTGGATGACGGTAATAACAGACGATGAGTTTTTCTCGAATTACGGTAAACATGGAAATTGCAGGGTTAAGTTTTCCTCAAACGAGTGCATCAAATATGCGGTGTGTGCTAATGTTCGAGCAAGCATTTTCTCCTCACAAAGGGCCCAATGTAGTATTCAAATTTAAAAAAAATGACTTCCTGGAATGGTGTTTGTTTCCTCACACGTTGTAAAAAAAAAATACATAGCAGATGACAAGTGCCATAAAGCCATTATTGTGACGGTGAGGTTTCTGCCAAGGAATTGCGTCAAATGCAGAAAAGGAACAAAATGAACCCCTTCCTTCCTGTCCATTCATGCATTCAGTCAATTGTCACATGTGGACATTAAATGGGTATTTTTGTTTGAAATGCAATCTCCAATGGGGAAGTTGTGCCAAGGCCCTCAACCTATTTGATATCCTTCTCAAGGTCGTAGTGTTCCGACTTATTCATTATATTTTATTTTCTTGGAAACAAAATACTTATTTACTACATTTTCCCCTTTTTTGGACTTCTCAAATATCGGCAAGCGGCAGTTACAGTGGTTGCTTACTGACATTGTCACGAAAAACCGCACAAGGATGTTTACTAAATTTTGTGATCGTATTTTCTAAAAGTATTTCCTGAACGTATTTTCACCAAACATTTAGTAAACACCTTTGTGATTTTTGCGTTGCAACGTGACAATTTTTGGACTTGTGGACATTTAAGGGATTGTATTGTTGTTCAAGTTCATTTCCAGCAGCTAAAATCTTGAGATAGAACCTGCAGTTTGTTACATATTTTTTTAAAGCATTCCAGCATTTGTAATCGACAAATTTTGCATCTAAGCAAAGTTTAGTAAAAATCGGTCTTTAGTTATAATTAAAAGAATAGCAAACTGACAGAAATTATGACTGAAAGCTGAGTGTTTGTTTGTTGTATTGTTTTCTAGTAGCTGTACTAAAAAAAAAATTTAGTTAAACAAATTCGTTATTTGCTACATCTATAAAAAATTTCCGTATTTTTCTTTATTTTTGATATTGGCATGTTATTTAAAGTCGGTCATGGTTACTTTGGTTGTTTTTCATCAGATAAAAAGTTCAACTTACACTCAACCAAAAAGTCCATGTTTCATTGCTTAAACCTGGCAAATTTTCGACTGTTTTTACTATGTCTGTATTCTGAATGTATTGGAACCGGCTTTTAGTATCTTTGAACCTTAAGTCAGCCAAAGCAATTTAATGCTTGTATGGCTGAACCGGCTCAATTTTGAACATTACCAGACTTTTAGAGAAGAAGAAATATCTGGTAAAGGGAGAAGCCAACCTGGGGAACCGGGAAACCTCTGACCATTGTAGTGGGCCAAAATTGTCCAGAATAGTTAAATAGTTCCCATAGCCACTGAAGGAGCATGGTAGATTGAACTGAGTGAGAAGTTTGACTTCAATTGGCGTGAGTTTCTTCCAAAAAAATCAACTTTGGAAGTGAGCAGGAAAGTATCCATAACAACTAGGAATGCTTGCCAAATGCCCGCTGTGAGGCAGCAGGACTTGTAGTAAATTCAAATATGAGCAGATGTTAAAAGTTTTAGATGTTAAATTCCTTATTTCCTTCAGTTTTCTCTCTAAAACCTGTCGGTGCGTTCGCGTCGCACCTAATTCCGTTGTCTGTATTGGGGCTGATAGGAAGGCTGTCGAATCGGCTCTCCTTAATCACAAAAAATTCTATTGAAAATTCTATACAAAATTCTTCGATCTTACATGATGATAGTAAACATATGTAGAAGTATAATATCAATTAGTATCAATTAGCTCTCACCCACGAAGATCTCTAGACAGACTGTTTCGCCCTTGTTTGGGCTCGTCAGTAGAGAATACTTAGTGGATGAGAGTTAGGCTACGCTTGAATGGAGCCCCAAACAAGCAGCCGTTTCTGCTATTTCGCTTGCTGAAACGGTATTCTTTTCGCCCCTAAACATAGAAGTTTTTTTTCAGTTCCTATGCCTCATTTTAAGTTTTTATCTTAAACTTTAGCCTTTTTTCCTGTATGTCCATAAGTCAGGAACGATATTTGATTTAGTATTCTCTTGGCTCGTAAATCACGGATCTGACTGCTCGGCTGGTGCTTAGCTACCATCTCTTGGGTTTCCAGGGACTCCTCATGGAACTCTATGTTCGTAGTTTATCAGTTGTTCACGTTTCTGAATGGTTGTACTTCCGTGGCGCTTAAGGATTTAAGATTATTTGTTAGGATGTGAAAGTAAAATTTTTATTCAAGTCAAGTCAAACTGAGGTTCTGACAGAAGAGTTGAGTATACGGCCGAGTTATTTTTAATTTGTTATAACAAGTAAGTGCTGCTTAATTGACTTGTGTAGTCACTGCACAGACTATTTTCCAGTTTAGTGTCCCTAACTAAAAACGATTTTTGCTGCTGGCTTTTAAAGGTACACCTGGCCTGCCACGCGCCGATCGCCACATGCGAATGTTACCATCGCACTGTTTCGCGAGACTCTGCGTAGTATGCAAGGTCAACTAAAGCCAATAAGATAGTAGCTGCGTTCCTCGCAGGGTGGAACGCAGCTACTATCTCAGTTGGCCTTGGACATGGTAGACGAAACGGCATGAATGCAAAACTTGCAAAACTTTGGTGATCTATTGACATAAATTATTTTAATTTTTACAGCATTAGTCTTTTAGATTTTTGATCTCATGGTAATTATTAGCAAACGATTAAAAATTAGTATATGCGCACACACAGGTGAGTGCTCAAAGGATCATACACATGCAGGATGCAGTAAATATAGTTCCCAATAGTCAACAATAAGTTTCCTAGACGCCACATTTTAAAACGAATTTTTAGCAAGGGATTGACCATCGGTTAGTAAATAGACCTTTTGGGCTGTACTTGATGTGGTGGAACGACAAAAATGGCGTGGGAGGAATGTCCTTTTAATTTTCACAACCAGGAAGCTGTTGTCGAGATTATGTATTTGGTATACTCTGGACTGGCATGAATAAGGAGGTCCTGTCGAAAATAGCTAAAGTGGGAGAGCAAAAAATTAGACTGAACCAAGGGGACAGTGCCTCCACTGGGCCCTTGCCTTGGGCGTTGTTTTGATGCTAGCGGCGGAGCGTCCACTGGGCTCTCGCCTTGCGTGGCAGACTGCATTTTTTTTTAATGAAAGGGGGGGAGGGGCTTCACTCGGCCCTTGCCTCCGAGCCCCTAGAAGTTACGCCCCTGCTGGGATGTTAAAATGTGTTGAAAGTTGGAGAGGTTATCACGTTTGCACTGGAATCGAGTTTTTCGAGTAAGGATGTGAGTAACGAGTCGAAGTTCTGGTATAAGTTGGTTACTTGGGTCGAATTTTCGAATACCTCGTATCCTGTCATTATTGTAGCCACATACATCTGCCTTACATTTTTTGTATCTAACTTGTAGGAGGGAGGTTGAGAGTTTGATTCCCAGTTGGACACATGTCTTTTCACTCTATTAAATCAAGCTAGTGTAAAGGATTGACAGTAGCTGTCCAAAATTTCTCTTCCTGCTGTAATAAAAAGTACATTTTGTCCCTACCATAATGACTGTGTGTCCTCATTATTGTAAGGAAGAAGGAAAAAAAGTGGCCGATAATTGCTCTTACAGTGTCAGTTATAGATTGATTTTGGAAGGTTATTTAATCATTCCATTTTACTGAAAAAAATGGACTTATCCATTTACCAGCTGCAAACCTTGTGGGTAAAACTCGGTCCTGGTGTGAGAAATTTGATCCAATTTGGGATTTACATTTTTTTATAGGTCGAGCAATATTTTTTGAGGGTTTGCTTGTAATGATAAATTTTTTCAATGAATCACTAAATTGTGATTTAAAAGGCTCAGTATAGGTCTACTATTTGTAGATATGTGCGGGGTTGTATTTTTTTTTTGGTTGGGGAGGTTATTCGCCATTGGCTGTTAGCTGTAAATTTTTAGTCGCCAACTATAAAACTATATTATCTAGACTGTTTCAAGTATTCTAAAGAAGGAAGGAAAGAGAGAATGCAGTTTAGATATTTGGTTGTATACTTCGTATTCAGCCATTTTTGGCATTCAGTATGCACCAGTTACTTAATGTTAATTAATTTTTTTTTTAGCCTCTTCCAATACTGTTCATGGAAATGGTTTGATAGAAGAACTAAGGAAGAAATATCCTCAAGGAAAAGGTAACTGATATATTTCCCTGTGATGGATTTTGGCTGCATTTTGGTTTGTTGTCACATTTTTTTTTCTATTACAAATGAAACAACTGTGTTCTGTTGGCTTCAAATCCAAGGTACCTTTACTTTTTGTTTAACACATTGTGCCTCAGTGGTTTTGTCTTGTTTTATTATAACAAATGAAGTTAGCATAAATATTCAAACTAACGTGAGCGCCCTACAATCTAAAGCACAGGACAGTTTTGTAACTTATAAATAGGGGTGTGCGAGTAGAACAATTTTAATTCGAGTTGAGTTTGCAACAGAAGAATCGAGTATCGAGCCGAGTTCGAGTACTTTGTTAACACACTTAGTTTGAAAGTGCCTTTTTTATTTGTTAATTTATTAACAAGGGCGAAACGAATACGGTTTAAGCAAGCGAAAGAGCAGAAACGTCTGCTTGTTGGGGGCTCCATTCAACTGAATGGTTGCATTAACAACTAAGATGCTGCTTAATGGACTGTGTGGGTCAATGTCTACAACTATTTTTTTTTTTTTAGGATATAACTTCATAATAGTTTGAGTTAGTGGCTTTTAATGTACACCACCGGTACACTCTCATCGAGACGATGAATTTGGTATATTTGAACGTTAAAAATTGGCGAAGTTATCACATTTTTACCGGATTCGAGTTTGGTTGGGATAAATTGAGTCAAGTTTGGGCAGATAGGAAACTCGACTCAAATACGAAACTTTTGAGGCTCGCACACACCCCTACTTATAAAGATAGTTTTTAGAAAAATGCTAGTGATGTAAAATGCTGGCCCACTGCTTAAAAATATTACACTAGAAAGGAATTGCATTTGCAGAAAAAACATAGTAGCCTATGCTAAGAAAATTGGGTTACGAAGATAGACACTGATTCTATGTGGGAGTCTCGTTACTCTCTCATGTTTATTTTTAAAGGTGCACTACGTCCTTTCATTATCACAGGCAAAGGTACGGTATTCAAACAATCATTCAACAGTTAATTGTTTGTTAATTTAAAAATGTCATGAAGTTTACTTTGAAAGTTGGAAGACATCGTATTTTCTCCACTCACCATGCACAATTTCAAAGTCTAAGATACTTCAATATCTTGAGAATTTTCGATAATCCTTTTTACCGACGATGTGATACATGGTCGACTATCTTCATCAGGCTTGCTCCTAAAGCAACTAACCCTGCTATCCAATACCTACTATGAGAAGAATTCTGCTACATACTGAGAAAAAAATGGAACGATGGAACTGTTCATCTAGGTGGCTACAAAAACGACACCATTCAACCTCCAAATTTAAACAGCACTCACGTGGACTTGATGAAGTAGTTGCTTTAGGAGCAAGTCTGGCGAAGATAGTCGACCGTGTATCACACCTGCAATAAAAAGGACTATTGAAATATCTTTGACTTTGAAGTTGTATGTGGTGAGCGACAGATAATACTTAGAAGTACGGAATGTCCAATGATATTGTCGTATTCAGCCACACTTGATGTTTAACTCCTTCTTTCTGTGCGAAGAAGTGAATCATTGTGTCTGTCGAAAATTTCCACACAACAAATTAACTGTTGAATGATTGTTTGAAATAGCATATTTTTGCCAGTGATAGAAAATTCTGGATTTCAAAGTAAGAAAACCATTTGATATCTCTTTGTTGTTTTTTGAACCACTGTTTATGGCTAAAGAAAAACTTCGCCATCCGTTCGAGTGATTATGGTACACATATGCAAGAAAGTATTTTTATTTGTAAATTAAAAACATGGTTGTGTTTTTTTTTTCTCTTTGTAGCTGAGTATATCAAGTTGGATTTGAGTTCTCTTTCCTCTGTGAGGAACTTTGCCAAAACCTTCCTAGAAAGGAATATTCCTCTTCACCTATTAGTAAACAATGGTAAGAATTTAAGGGAATAACTTAGAGTAACAATTCCGAGAATTATGGAGAATATTACCGCTAAACTTCACAACGAAGACACTTTCAATGTCTTGCTAATTTTCAATAACAAACTGCCATCTTACTCAGGCACTTCTGACAAAAGTATCGGCCTCCTTACACCTTCATCGTCTGCTACGAATTCCCAACCGCCAACATCGTCTGCTACGAATTCGTAACTTCCGCTCCTCGCAGCCTCCCGTATTTCGTGGGCAGCGCGTTCACTAGCTCGTCAAGCTTCCACTGTCGGCCTAGCTGTTGTTTCAGGTCCCTTCCAAGATGTTTTCAACCCGGGGAAATGCAGGCCCTTGAATGTTCATCAA
>JAHWFP010010052.1:0-12680 GCA_023313725.1 Lithobius niger | reverse complement strand
CTGAGAAGGGTCCAAAGGCATGAAAAAGGTCGAAAAACGACAAAAAAAGGGCAAAAAAGGCTTAAGACGAGGCAGCAAAGGGTAAAAATTACCGCCAAAAACGGGCCAAAAAAAGTCCCTTAAAACTTAGTGTGCCATTTTACTAAAAGTTGCTTCTGCCCTTTCGCGGTTCTGTGCACGCTACTGTGGGAGCAAGCTGTAAAGGTTAACAATAGCACTGCCGCGAGATGGTGCCACGGTATTTTCGTACGATTTTCAATCGGTGATAGTGCCACTTTAAGCTGAACGACAATAACAAAATGGCGTTAATTTGGTTTGCTGTGAAGACTTTAAGCAACCCTGGTTTCTTTCGTCATTTTCACTTTCCCCACCAAATGACAAGCTGCAGCATAGCCATTTGCCGCTATCTAGTTCTGTCTAGGCCATACCTTCAACAGGCAAAGGAACACAAATTTCTTTTTACACAACAAACAAGCCACGTGCCTCCTTAATTATTGAGTGCAAAGTTTGTGCGCCAGCGTGCACCAGGAAGCTAGCTGCAGGTTTGCCGTGCTCCCAGCCGAAGCCATGGTGCCAGAAGGAGAGAATTTTGCTAGGTAATTCCAATCGGAAATTCCTAGGATCCTTTACATGCCACAATCGGCATGAGCACGAGGTATCATAGGGCCCTTCTCTTCCCGAAAATACCGGGGGGGGGGGGGGTGAGGTCAGAATCGAACCCAGGTCCTCTAGCACATGAAATGGTCGGCCAGGAAGCTAGCGGTCAAATCAAACCTAACAACATCACGGGCGCCTTTTTTAATACATCCACCGTTTTGAAACCCAGACTTTGAACTGCTAGATGGGCGCCATCTTGTGTCAATGATATTGTTAACCTTGGCAGCTTGCTCCCCGGTGCATGTTGACGCACCAACTTTGTATTCAATAATTAAGGAGGCACCACGTGGTTAGTTTGTTGTGTAAAAAGAAATTTCTTTGCGCATTTCCTTCGCTTGTTGAAATCAAGTACTACCTTGAACTAAATAATGGTAGACGGCGCTAGATGCTGCTAGTCCTGTCATTCGGTCAATAGGCATTTTTAATATTGTCCGGACCGTTACCA
Source organism: Lithobius niger (assembly GCA_023313725.1). Classification (NCBI taxonomy): domain Eukaryota; kingdom Metazoa; phylum Arthropoda; class Chilopoda; order Lithobiomorpha; family Lithobiidae; genus Lithobius; species Lithobius niger. Next base: position 11,578 of record JAHWFP010010052.1, on the reverse strand, counting down.
TTCATCAAATCGGTCGATATGTCAAAAATTTCGATGCATCGCTCAAAAAACGCGAACGGAACATGCCAGAAACCCTCGTGGAGGCACTATGTATCGTGAATTAACACAACTGTTAATTCACGGGGAGCAATTGCTTATAAAACATTCGATCCGTTAAGCTTTCAGCCGACATTCAGAACGTTCAAAACTTGAAGTCCAAATTACCACATCGATTTACGTTTAGCTACTATTAAATAAGAGGAATCAAACGATCATATAAAGTAATTCATATTTTATTTTACAACGAAAAAATAGTTTTTATACTTGTTTTTATTTGGGCAGTTGATTACGAACTTGCCTCAACTCACGTAAGCTGCAGCTGCCCAAACTTATAAAATTTAGGAAATTCAGCACTAATTGGAAGTTTTATTAGCGTGCTGAAAAATCAATGGTTCAGATAGTAACGCTCTACCCCAAAACAAAACATGTTAAGCATTCCCGCCAAGCTTTTCGGCCGTGTGAAATTAGACGTAAAAATCAAACAATTTTTTTAAAGCCTGGATCACATAACAATATGCTTGCATCAGCTATGGAAATACAACCCATGTTGTAATTGAGAGGTTAACGCAACCTTTTTTTAATTCGACAATTTCCCGTTTTCAACTTGTTGTTTGACAAAAAATTGGTAAAACCAATCGTATTTGATAAAACTCAGAGAAATTATCATTTTATATGCCAGTCGTACACATACGTGCATTTACAGTGTTTTAGCATCCACATAAGTGTGTAGAAAGATAAAATGTTTATTCATGCAATTTATTTTCTGCGCACGTATCACTTACCAGGCCTTCTTTCTTCAATATACACACTGCAATATCTTCATTGTTAGTAACGTTCTAAAAGAAAAGGACAAAAACAGAGTTTACACGTCATTGTAGTCATCCTACATTACTAAACAATCGAAATGCAAATATACGTGACTTACCTTGCCACATTCTTCACAGTCTGCTATTACCTTGAAAAAAAAAAGGCGGAAGCAACTTTTAGTACGAGTTTTATTTAAATGAGTATATTTTGTACGCACAGTTTAAAAGTTTAAGTATAGAATATCAGGGCAGTCCAAGGAGGGGGGAGGGGGGATGAGGTTATCCCGAGTGTGCAGCAGGAAGCATCTCAATAACCCCCCTTCTCTAGCCAAGACGTGAGATTGTCCCTCATTGACCGAACCTAGCACATGGATAACGGTTTTAAGGTATGCTAGTGAGCTCTAGCTAACAATAACTGACTAACTGTTTAGTTTTAGAACAAGGGGTATAAACCCGATCATTTTCATGAGACCCAGCTGATTTTTAGTTCACGAATCACCGCTGTACGAATCGTTGATATCACTTCAGTCGGACTTGGGTCATCATTTGCTTCTTCTTGGCAAACAAGTCCCTTGTAAGATGACCAAAATACGCTGAAATAAAGGAAACATGTTCTGCTGATAACAGTTCCAATACACAAATTGCATCGCGTGTTTACAACCATGGCTAAGTAAATCGAAAAGATGAAAGACGGGCTGGGTGCCTTCGAAAATTAACTTGTTGGATCAAGCAAAAGTAACTCTCGTTGCTTCCACACGTCACGAATTAATATAATGTTTAACCCAAAATCGTCACTATATTGATTCGTAATCGTATCGACTTTCATTCACGTGATAGCGATAAACCACAAGACAGTATTATTTTGAAATAGGAGAGGTCATCTTCAAGTTAGGGTAAACTAAAGTTAAACTCACCTGTTTCGCCTCCCGCCTTCACGCCAGTTCAAAAGGCTGAAAAATTAATACCTCTTGCAGCTTTGCTAAAACAGGTGGACGGAAAAAAGGTCCGGGGAAAAAAGGTCCGAGGAAAAAAGGTCCGCGTAAAAAGGTCCGAGGAAAAAAGGTCCGCGGAAAAAAGGTCCTCGGAAAAAAGGTCCAGGAAAAAAAGGTCCGTTAAAAAAGGTCCGCGGAAGAATGGTCCGCGGAAAAAAGGTCCGGGGAAAAAAGGTCCGAGGAAAAAAGGTCCGTGGAAAAAAGATCCGTGGAAAAAAAGGTCCGAGGAAAAAAGGTCCGAGGAAACGTTAAATAGTACGACTTGGGCACTGAAAAATGATGGCTTATAACTTCTAAATTGTTCATCAAATTCAAGGTTAATGAAATATATTTATCAGTCCGAAATAAACTAGCACTACAAAGGCTAATGTCGTAAAAGTTATTTTTTTTTAATGAGATTATTGTTGCGCGTTACGTCTCAATTCCCTGCCTATGCCTTGTACATGGGTTGCTCTAATACGAAAAAAGCCTAGTCAAGAGACATTAACTCCAACCGGGAAAAAAAATTTTGGACGCAACCCGGCCTCTCAAAGGAGTGATATGAAATTAAAATATTTCACAGAAACTTTAACAGAAACCAGAGCTGAGCGCATTTTCACAATGGTGAGGGCGAGGGTAAATACACATGCGGCAAATAATCGGCCGCACGAACATTGCTTCTCAAATTATGCTACGTGTTCCTTCATCCCCCCCCCCCGCCCGTAGAGGACAGGTCCGGGTAAAGGGCATTGGTCTACGTTAATTAATAAGGGCATTATTAAATTGTATAGTCAGGGTATATATGTTCACACCTATACATATATAGGCCTATATATTTAAAGACAGCATTTATCAGTGCCTACGTCGTGCTATTTAACTTTCCTCGGACCGTTTTTCCACGGACCTTTTTTCCGCGAACGTTTTTTCCGCGGACCTTTTTTCCGCGGGCCTTTTTTCCTCGGACCTTTTTTCCTCGGACCTTTTTTCCCCGGACCTTTTTTCCCCGGACCTTTTTTCCGGACCTTTTCTCTACGGACCTTTTTTCCCCGGACCTTTTTACGCAGACCTTTTTTCCCCAGACCTTTATTCCCCGGACCTTTTCTCCCCGGACCTTTTTTCCTCGGACCTTTTTTCCTAGATTCCTAAAACAAGAATCTTGTGAAGTCGAATAAATTTGCCTGGAACCGGGCAAGGAGACCCGAATCTTCTCTCCTAGTCGGCCTTGTGCAAACGGTGGAATACTTAGAAATAGTTAAATACTGGCATTCCCACGTCCTACGATATGTAGGCCTTTATAAGCTCCTGGTTAAGATTTAGTGTGTCAAACGAGTTATAAACTTTAGCTGTAATTGTAGGTATTTTTCGAAGAGTCAGTAGCCTAGTTTTCGTAATGTTATGTCTAGTTAATAACGCTGTACCGAGCATATCCCTGCCGAATCGAGCAGAGCCCCAGTTGAGCGCTCAAAAGTGTCCTGGTACACCGAGCATTCCCTCCGAGCAGAACCAAGCACCTTTATTAATCAGCATAAGCTTGCTAAATACCAAGGAAGCTTCGAGAAACAACAAATCTTTTCACAAAAACACCGTGGCGTTACAAAACAATGCTACGGTTACGAAGTGTAATATGAAAGCGAATTTCAGAAAAGGCATTACAAATATATATAAAAAAAAAAAGTTAATCTGCACGAATTACCTGCAAATTTCGTTCCAGTGTTGAATTCTGTGGTAGCCGTTTAACATTCTTACAACAGGAATCATGCAACAACCACAATCATCAACGGAATTGAATAACCTCCACAATGAAGCTCGCGTTCAAAATCCATCGGTCCCAGACGTGAGCCGCGCCGCTTGGCTCGGTATAATAGACGTAATTGCTCGGTATATCTAGCATTGCTCTGCTCGGCGAGGATCGGCTCGGCAGCTTGGAATCGGTACAGCACTACCGGTTAAGCCTAACTTGTCGGATGAACGTTGCCATACGACAAATATCACCAGTCACGAATACGTTAATTTACTTTGGTTTGGCTGAATTTTTGTTGGGTCGACCCTGTGAAAAATGCTACATTATAAAACAAAAAAGTGCGCGGCTAACAAATTAACTCACGGTGACATGCGTGGATTTCAGATTAACTGGTTCTAACGGCCACAGTTTTTAGTATGGCGGGGAGTACGCGTGACGTAACACCATGCCAAAATATTTAACATGTTTCTCCTCGCATTAATTGTTAAAATCGTAGAAAGCACCAGCTGCCAAATAAACATGAATTCCTTGCGAAGAATTAATCTGACGAAATACACATACCTTTTTTAGATCTTCGTCATAATTGAAGCACTGCAAGAAAAGAAAGACTTCATGTTACTAATATTTAAAAAAAAAAAAAGTACTCATCGAAAACGTAACTTTGTTTGAATGTTTCCGCACCATTTATTTTTTTTTTTTTTATTTTGTATTTTATATTTTCACAGGGTTAAAAGAATGGGCCGGATATGGCAGTTTTAAAATGTTTCTTTGTAACAAGAAGTAACTTGGGCATGAATTTTCTTTTGAGTTCGTCACAGTTCTCAAGACCAACAATTTTTGACATTCTATCCGCTGGGGGGTAACTGTCCTTTTTCTAAAGCCACAACAGTAAGTGAACTGAAAAAAAAAACGTGTTGTGAACAACCTATCAAACCTGTCAATAAAAATCAGACTAAACTAAAGAAAATGACGGCGTCGTGCAAAAGCTCAAAGACATACCCCCCCCCCCCCCGTGCCCCGCTTCCTCCCATGAAATAACACGAGGGGATTAGCCCCTCCACGCATCAAGGCTGGCCTTAAACATGTTGGGTGCTGAAACAATAGGAACCGGCAGAGAATTCCATGTGTTACCCACCCGCTCACAGAAAAAGCGTTGTGTAATATTCAGCCAGGATAATTTTCCCTACAATTTTAAATGATTTCCTCGACTGCTTTTAGGTCTGTGAAGAAAAAACAATTGGAATAGTCAATATCGAGAAGACCAAGAAGAAGCTGGTAGGTAAGAATGGCGTTTCCCCTATCAAATATTTTTTGCACGGTCGACAGATGGAGGCGCTGAAGACGATCAGAATAAGTAAGCTTACAGACAGCTGGACACCATTTGGTGAGTCTATGCTGTCACTTTTCAAGTTTGTCAAGGTGAGAGGAATAACAAGGGCGACAAACTTGCGGACAGTAGTCAAGGATAGGGCGAATGAAAATTTAAAAAGCATGGTAAAAAGGTAGGAATCAAGGTAGGAGAATTTTTTTAAGACGTAGTGAGCTTTACGTAAAACTTTGCGAGTGACATTATCAAAATGTTTTTCAAATTTAAGTTTACCGTCAACGACAACACCAAGATCTCGGTGATAAGTAATTTGCTCTAGCTGCTGACCAGAGAGATAATATTGGTTGCGGCTGTTGTTGCGGAAAAAGTGGAGAACTTTGCACTTCCCAGGATTTAAAGAAAGTTGGTTATACACAAAGGTCAGACTGAGTTGAAGAAAATGATCATGGGCGAGTCCAGGCAGTTTGAAGTCTTCCGCATAGCTGATGTTCCAAATTTTCAGTTTGGCAGATAAGTCACACATGAAAATATTAAACAGTCAACAGAAACTTCGAATTTGGGAAAAGAATTATGTCTTTACTACTTCATCTGTGTTCGCAGTGCGTCTGTGCCTAGCTCTGTTCTATGACAGTCACCAGATTCAAAACAAAACACCCTAGAAAGTTAGAGTTAGGCACATTTTCATCTTTTTGATCGCCGAGATCACGTGAACTATCTTAAGCAGCGAATCGAACCTGCAGTTTTTTTGATACAGCATTTTAGTAAAATATTTTTAGCCGTATGGATGTCCAGTCCACCTGCAGCCTGTGTTTGTCCAACCAGGCATGAACGAAGAATAAAACGACAGAAACTACATGCAGATCAGTTTTTTCGCCTTTTCTCCTGTGAAGTCCTTCTCAAAAACATTCTTAGAACCGCAGGCGTTGTAATAAAAAAACGAGCATAATTAAAAAAAAAAAACACGAAGTAGGGCAACGGAAAATACATTCTGTGCTTCTTGATGCCTTAATTGGCAGATTTACTGTGAAGTGATCTTCACTGAATCCCACGCTACATTTTGCGTTTCAAACACTTATCCAAGAGATAGTAGAGCATTTGTTCCTGCGAAACGTAGTGCAAGGAATATTAGGGGTTGTTTCCTTCATTACACATCACGGACTACGCAGAGGTTAATTAGAAACTTGGTGGTACTGCAACACGTGCCTAAACTAAAACTGAGAATAAAATTAGGAACAAATTACAGTGTAGATAAAATAAAATTGCTCTGTAAATGGTATACGTTTATGGACCCATCATTATTTATCCTTAGGTGGGGGGGGGGGGGGAGGATGGAGGAAATTAAGGGCACAAGCATGTAATTTCCAACCCTCGAAGGGAGAGGGAAATAATGAACGTTTTAAGTCTTATCAAGAAGGGGGTGGCGGTCCGAAAAATCTGTGACCAAACTGGAGGTAAAATACGGTTTAAAAATAGCATTTTCAGCAGCGGCGAAAATTTTTTAAAAGGTTAGGATTTTCAGCGCCCCTCCCCACCGCATAATGCAAGTGTTTACAACGTTCTAACGCCATTTTCGGTGTTAACTGTTGCACAGTTCAGACATTTTTTTTAAATGCTTTGGTTCCTGGAAAATTCTTCACCTAGCATGTGTTGACCGTGGTGTAGGCATGAATATGTTAAGGTTAGGATGAATTGCTGTTGTAACGATATGCATTCTTCAAAGCAAAAGTTATTTTATTACCATGATTCTTGGATTCTTTAACAGCCTTGTCCTTTTCTTTTTTTTTTTGTTTCTTACGTAATAAGGAATCTTGTAGCTGCGGACTGCTGCTTATTTAATTAGGCCCCTCTCAGTCAAGATAAGCTAACTTTATTTTTTGGTCCGCGTTATCGACTAACGGCAAGCTCTACTAGCTGAAAATTCTACCCAAATATCGAAACATTTCTTAAACAGCATGTGTTCTCTAACAAATATCCTTCAAAAATTTAATTCAGTGAATAGAGTGGTACAAGAAGGAATTTTGAAGAACCAAAAATAAGAAATTTGGACGCACACACTGGCAAGTTATTCTTGAATAGATTGTGGCGAGCCGCCATCATTTGTACACGGTATCCTCTCGCTGTCACACCATTCACTTTCGTGACACGATCACAAGCCTCTTTCATTGTTTCACTTGTGACATGTCACACCAGTCGTTAGTCATTTCAAGGTACATGGTGTCTTAAATGCCATCATTCTTGTGGCATATCATAAATGATAACGTCTAACCGGCTCTTAGTAGAGACAAAAGATCCTAGGTATTTCCAAGAAATATTCTCCCTCTCCGTGCTGAGATAACCTAAGTGGTTGAGCATTAATCGGCTATTTTCTTTTTCCCCTTAATGGCAAGTGCGCACGATTCATTAGTGTCACACGTACGGCTGACCTCTTGTCATTTGTGATACGTGCCTGTATCCTACACTTTGTTACATGCAGTTAGCGTTCCGGGGGAAGGGTGGGGAAAGTTATCCCCTCCCCCCTCATTTTTATTCCCACCCCCCTCAGTAAAATTTAGTAAAACTAGACAAATAAGGCACTTATTGGAACTGGAAAGTTCTTAAAACTGGCTTTTTTAACATGCAAAGTCACAAAACTGCTGAAACAGAGTTGGCTTACATGGATCTTAGGCAACCAACCCCCTCCTCAGACCCATCAGCTGAATTGTTGGACCCCATTCTGAGATCCATTTTGTTTTGGTCCTCCGCCCCCCTCCAAACAAAATTCCGGGTGCGCCATTGTCACACGGTTCACGGCATTTTACTTTTAACCGTCCAAAGATCGCTGTGATCTAGAGAAAACAGTAATTATCATAAACTGTCGGCCTGACTAAAAACAAGGCAGTTCAGGCAAGGGTTCAGCGCCACTAATATCCATTCTCAGAAAGAAAAAGCGGAAGGATTAAATCTTTCATATTACCGAAAACTATGAGCCACTTGGTCTTTTAAGAAAAGGTGTTGAATTATTAAGAATAAGCATTCGTTTAAAGATGTTTACAGAAGATGCCAAAACAGTGGTCAGTGTCAGAGAATTCCATAAACTTTCCCATCACTTTGTCCGTTGCTACTGACCGGCATGGTTTGAGGTTTGCCTCCCGACGCTAAATTTAATTCCCATCCCTACCTGGCCCCCCCCCCCCCAACTTCGTTTTTGCCGTTTTTACCCGTTTTCGTTGGCCTACGATTGCCATTTCTGTCTTTTATTGCCATTTCTGTCAAAGGAGCTTTTTTTTTTTTACCTCTGTATGTCTGTTTTAACTTTTATTTGTAACCATTTTATGATGGTTCTGAGATGAACGGAAACGTTGTATTGTAATATGAATTGTGTACTATTTTGTTTAATTGGGCTTTACATGAATTATAAATGCAATTTGTTTTTTTATTATTAAGAAATTATGGTGGCAGAAATGTAATCACCATAATGTAGGCACATAATGAATAAAGAATTGCAGGCAATGTGTAGCATATTGTTGCTTAGTACTAATATCGTACTAGATATAAACGTGACTATCAAAAGAGAAGATCAAGGGTCATGGCTTCTCAAATGAAAGAGTTCCATATTGATCACACAGAATTTTTGGAACACCGCTAGTCAAGCCTTATAGTAGGACGGCTTAGAATAAAAAATCACAGCAGCCGTGGATTTTGTGATGAAAACGTATAAATTGGCAAAATTACGGTATAAATAGTCTGCAGTCAGTGCCATACAAGCAATTTTCATACATGTCATTTAACCTTCGAACTATTACTTGGTGGGAGTAGCGTGGCGAAAAAGCTTGGCGATTGATATCACGACTTCACACGACCGAAAAACTTGGCAGAAATCCTTAGCAAGTTTTGTTTTAGGGTACATTTCATATACTGGCGAAGTTATCCCATCTAAAGTCTTTTTTTACTCTTCCTCCACACCCCCTTTCTATTAAAAAAAAATTAAAAAAGGAACTCCAATATAGTTGCGATGAAATAGGGACCAATATCTATTTCTCAGAGGGATGACTAGAATTTGAATCTGGGATGGAGGGGGGGGGGGGTGAGGGAAACACGTAGGGAGAAAACCTAGTCCAGTTTCAAGAGTGAAGTCACAACTCTTAACAAGCGTTTTCTAGAGGGGGGAAGGAGGATGGAAGAACAGAATTTTGATTGTGCGATAATTTTTTTTCTTAATGAATGGTAGCACGAAGTATGTGCTAACAGTATAACTAGGCGTATAATTGAATTATGCAGATCACAATTACTCGGCCGAGAGAGAGATACTATAATATATTAGCTTACTTTCAAAATTGCCTGTCGCAGTAAACGTTCAGGCAACACCGAGCGAAAACTGGGAAATAACTTCGGGCGAAACAAATCCCAGGGAATTGAACAAAACAACGTAAGTCTTGTTATTCAGCTTGTTTTGTGTCGTTTCGGTGGTATGCACACGTAAGTAAAGCTACCCAGACATCGGCCGAGCAACAACTGTCCAATCCCTTACCCTGCGACACATTAAGGTTGTAAATTGGAAAGGAACAGATTAGACTCCGCTTGCTGAAAATTGTAGCAGCTGCCAACTAATCGAAAAAAAAAACTTCATTTATAAGTCTAAAAAAACCGCCCTCACAGCAATAGCTTGACTAAGAAGCCACTGTTTTACTTCCAGTGCTCCTTGAAGCTAGTTAAACGACTGGTTCCATATGAAAGCTCCGCGGCGAATGTGGCTTTATTGCTTTTGCTCTCAGTCGATGCAGTGGCATAATTCGATTGAAAGGAATGGTAATTAAAACTTGTCTTGTGACGCACGTCTTATCCCTACGTCGATTTGAAATAGAAATCTTTTGTTTCAATATTATGAAAAGATGAAAAAGTCAGGGCACGAAAACCATGTAACAAAACAAAGTGGTGTAAACAATCTTGCAAAGATGTAAAGCAGTAAAACGTTGTGGATGTTTAGTATTGGGAGATGACGTGCGACAGATAAACTATAGTGCACTCAACAAAAACGTTGAATACTGTATTATTATTTGTTATGCTACGGGACTCGTATGACAGAGAATACGTGTGAATTTCCATATTAAAATACAGCACTAGATAAATACTCACGTCTTCTGCTCGGATTTTAAGAGTCATCACAGTCGCAGCCACAAACACGATCCAAAACTGAACCCACATTTTTAGTTTCAGCTATGAGGTAAACTTGAAGTAAGATCATGCAAGCCAAAAATGGTGCTGTGGTTTGACATTACGTATATCTACCTAAATATCCTGGCCTGGCGGATGCATTGACGGAAGCTTTCAAAGTGCTTAGCCACTCATGAGTGGATTCACATAATGGATTAGCTGACATTTGCAGATATATCTAACAAGAGTCAGGATTCGTAGAAGGATGTTTAGGCTAGTTTGGCATTGAAAGCAAATTAAAGTGTGAAAAAAATCCTGGTTTATAGAAATCTCATATTTTATTGAAAGCTGAAAGCCACTGCGATTTTTTATCGTCATTTCACAATCAAATTAATAGTTATCACAAGCTAAATTATGCGTTCAGCAAAATTATGTGGCAGTTGAAAAGACTATAATATGCCGAGAAACCAGTTGGGCTCGACATAGATCCAGTTCCTTTTATTGCCGTAGATTTGGATTTTTCTGTGCCACGGTAGGTACTACTTACTTGGCATTAGTTATACACCGTAAAACCCGGTGTATAAATCCATGCAGATTCTGGTGCCGCCAAAAGAAAGAGTCCCTGTGTAAAACCTATTATGAAACAGTTACACTTATTAAATTACTAGCGTTACAACACGGCTTCAAACAGGGTTTTATTTCGCCCGGGTCCTTGTTTCCCAATGTTCGTCTGCTGCTTGGCCATACTTTCATTAAGAAATCCTCCTCCTCTCCCCCCTCCCTCACTCCCCTCCTCCTCCTACCTAACCGGCCATTTCTCTTTCCTTTCCCGTCTTTCCTTTCCCCCTTGTTAAGTGTCGATGAATGAGGCGGGTAGTTGAATTAAATACTACCCCTCCCCTCCCTTTCCTCCAGCCTCCCTCTCTTTTACCTTCCTCTCCCTCCCGCTTCCTATCCGTTCTCCTTTCGCCCCTCCTTATCCTTGAGCGACCCGGGCACCTAGTTGTTGGTCACATCTAGTGACCTATTTTTAAAACTTCACTCTTACTACTTTTGTTTCTGTCTTTATTTTCACTGCACGCCATATACAGCTTTGTTGCCTAAAGACAATGCTTGCAACAATGTGCAACAATGAATTTAGAGGTTTTGATAACTGACTCAATCAGTTTATTATGTTATCACTATTGGGTCGGTGCTCACTTTGCGTTGCGACATTCGCTTATAGTGGGGAATAAATGTTACACGTTATTTTGTAAATCATGCATATTTTATTTAGTTTATAAATTTAAAATATTACGTTGCTTCGCTTTTTTTTTAAGCTTCTGGTCGACACATAAAAGAAAAGGCAAACAAACCAAGCTATTAGTGAATCGTGCTGATTGAAAGAAAAAATAAATGCAATAATTTTTTTTTAGTGTTTATGTAATAGATATCCGTGAGGTCTGGCCGTTTTACCGTGGATATTCGCTCGTCTGCGAGAAACGGGTAGTCCAATACTCGAGGGGGTGGAGGGAAATTGCACGAGCGCTGAAAGCGCGAGTGCTGATTTCCCTCCATCCCCGAG
>JAHWFP010010050.1:0-27890 GCA_023313725.1 Lithobius niger | reverse complement strand
GGCAAATTGTGTTTGAACAGTTGCAAAGGTGTTTACAACCGGAATGGACTGAATGACGCAACACAACCTAATTTTGTTTCGCAACAGGATTAGAATGCGCGGCGGCCATTACACTCCATGCTTGTCACCACTAAACGACGAATAAATCGTGCTGTTGGAGAGGCTGACAGTGCACGGCATCCTCGTCAGCGCTATCCTGGAGCCCACATGGACAGACGTGTGGTGGCCGTGTGCAATGGAGACAACCAGTTGAGCATGAACCGGATATAGACACGTGGAGGTATCGAGACCCTCAGCGCGAACATAGTGTGTCGCCATCTAGGACTGGAAATACTGAATGGATATCCGGGCATTACAAACTGTGAAATAAATTAATAAAAAATCAAACACTCAAGGGAAAGGGGAAAAAGAACAAACAATAACAGGCATAATGTCTGCAAGCCTATTCAAAAAAGTACACAAGTTCTGATGCACCAGAGAAATGCTTATCAAAGGCATTCTTGAAGGCATTGGTGGTTGGGGTAAGTACAATTTGTTCCGGAAAGGCGTTATATGTAAATAACCCGAGCAAAAAAGGTATAACGTGCCCATTCATGTCAATGATAATCAACCGTGAGCTTCAGCGGATGACCTCACTTATGTGCCCGGGTATTAACTAGGAAGTGGTAGCGAAGAAGTGGCCCTCTGTAACCCTGTTGCATAATCTTGTACAGGATTATAGTAGCACCACGAACGAATCTCCACCACAGGGAAGGCAGTTTAAGGATATGCAGGAGTCTTTGATACAGAATGCCTGCTAAATTTAAAACCCACTTTGTGGCCAGTCTTTGCACACGCTCCGCTTTTTTTAAGATCAGTAGCATACTCGAGGATAGGTCGGCCAAGAGCAAGGAACAATTTCATGTATACGTGTGGACTGCGCGAAGAAATAGTGTGGCAGCCGGAACGCTCTCCAAAAGAGGTCCCCATTTGGGGTTGCATAGACCCAGATGCATCACAATAGTTTTCTCAGGGTTAGGAAGAGTATTCTTAAAAAATGAGTCTGGATGCTTTCCTGCTTAAACGTGTTGGAAATGCAGAAAATGTAACTTTATTTCGGAAAGTTTGAACTCCATGGCTTCACGATGACAAATCCATCATAAGTGTTCTGTACATCTGGAATCATTTCAACCAGTAACATGAATAAAACAGTCTACCTCGCTCGACTTGCTGTCCATCGGTAATTCGTTTCTTGATGTGCGATTGCTTAAAATATGTGTTGACCCGAAATGCCACAGTTTTTGAGAAATTTAATGCCGACGAAAGTGGGGCAGACACGCCGCGCTCTCGTTGAAGTTTGTAGTATTCACCGAGTGACATCGGCTTTATTGTGCAAGAGGCACTGTAATTACTGATGGACGTTGCAAGCTAAAATTTCTCATTCACTCGACCCAAATTTGATGGAAAATAGTCAAATTACGGAAGATTTTCATGCAGTTATCATCAGCAACAGATTTCAGCAACAGCTTCAACAGATTTCAGCAGTTTTTCCAAGAAAATGAATTTGGGTTACTTCACACACACACACCAAATATACTAACAGATTCAAATCTCTTAGAAATAAAACTTCACTTGAATTACTGATTGTCCGTGTGTTAAGCCTAACGGACAATGGTGATGTGCGATTGGTAAAACTTGCCTCTGGTTAGGCCTCATCGGCGTGGTTGGCATTTTTGTGCAATAAGCTTAGGTAAGTTTGGTCGGATTAATGCCTTTTGTTTCCGGATTACTAACTAACAGCTTGTTCTGTGCGATTAAGCGCACATCTTGTTGGAAATCGGCAATTGTTCACGAACTCTTTGCCATATTTTAACCGGCAACCAATTTTTACCAATCGGGCCCCGCTCGGCAGATTTCAAATCGTAAAATCAGTTCTGTACAGCCTTAAAGATTACTAACTGGTGGGTTTGCTGTATTAATGCAGTATTTCGATGTTTCAACTTCTGCTGCCCGAAACAAATGCAGGTTCTACGAGGAATGACGTAGCCAGAAGCACAAATTTCTGTTGCGACATTTCTTCACCACAGCCCTCCTTCGTTAAAAGTGACTGGTCACCCAATGCCTTGTCATTCATTTTAAAAAGGAAAATAGTTGGCAGTCAAAATATTTTAAAGAGCACTACAATTAATAGTTGCTGCAGCTACCATTTAGTCAATTACAATACGATGGAATGAAAAGTGTGTACGTTTTCTGACTTTTATGTGCAATAAACCCCCGCTTGTAACAATGTCTTATCATACGTAATACCCCACGTGCAAACAATCGACACAGTGTGTACTTCGAAAGAAAGGCCTTCTGGATTGTTTTTGGTAGGAAAATATATACTTTTATTTGAAATGAATGCAATAAATGTATCGTAACATTGTAACATTTGAAGCAATCGACACCCGGAAGAGTATCAACTTCAGACAGCACTTAGCCATGTTTTGCAATATGTGTTGACCAATGAGAGCTACGAGATATTTATTCCCTTACTGATTTAGTTTTAAATTTGATTAACGTCGACTTACAGTAGCAACACATTAGCTTTCGAAAGCTACTGAAGGGTTCACCGTAAGTCAATTGTGATTGGCCAAATTTAGTACACGATCAAGAGAACAAATTTCTGCCGGGGATATTTTCACTCACATACCACATTTCATCTAATCTTGCGATCACTGGTCTGTAGGATTACCTTGGATTATAATAGCACAACTTAATGGTTAACAAGTTTTGTTTTGGGCACATATTTTATTTACTGGCTTAGTTGATTACAAATAAGAGTTACAAACGCTTTAAACTTCAGCGACAATCATTTTCGCTTGGTGTAAAGTGAGACGACATCCAATACCACGTTTGTGCCACAGTTAATGTAAAAAAATGGTAATAAACTAAAGACTTTAATCCATTCTGGTCTTCAAATACTTGGTTGTGACTTTATCTTTTTCTCTGAAAGTAAAGTAATTGTTATTAAATTCAACTTAGTAAGAAACCTAATATCAGTATTCTACTTGACACATGAAATCGTTTAACTGTTCCTTAATTACGCTCATTCTCTAAATTAAATACTACAACAGTATTTTTTCGACTGCTTTGAAAGTCCCCAGTCTTTATCAGGTTTCTACGAACATGTTTTTGTGCTCTGTTTACATCTGCTCCGTTGTTACGGTTCTCACAACTTGAATTTGAAAAGTGTGGCAGAATTCAAATTGTTAGAACCGTAACAACGAAGAAGATGTAAACCAGCACACAAAAACATGTTCACAGAGAGACTGAAGAAGACTGTAGGAAGTGTGGAACTTGTAACTAACTTCAAAGCATTAAAAATTTGCAAATACCGTAATCAAGGAACAGTTAAGTGATTTTTCTGAAAATTTTAACATGAAATCGTTAAGACAACGTTTGGTAGTTTTTACACATTTATCGTTTAAAACCACTTTAATTTGGGACAGATGGTGCACCTGATGTTTCCCACTCTTGCCCCGGATAGTCAGCGAAACTATTTGGAATTGAACACTGAACACCATTGTGCCGGGCCAGACTGAGTCATGGAAGTGTCTTCTCAAGCATTCAAGTCGCGTGTGGGCATGCGCAAAAGCGAGATCGACGTGAGGGTGAAGGTTTCATCACCACTGAACTGAAAAATAACCTGGTTAAGGCTATAGTCCTTACAATTTTGAACACAATGCTGAACCACTAATTTCGAACCTGTAGGCTACCGTTCCTAAAACATGAAGAATATGAGCTTCAGGGTTATTACTTTTGTCGCCATTACGGTGAATAGCACTCAAATCGAAGTCGCTAAGTACCTAAGTTCATAGTTTTCACCAACTTTCATGTGAAGTTGGTCACTTCTTGATAATTTAAATGCTAAGATGTATGTGCATCTGTGCACGTTTCACATATTGTCTACTGAAAAGTATGCGTTAAAACCAACTTATTACTGGTTAACGGAGGAATGGCTGGCTAATAAGTAGTTTAAATTAATTCTTGTTCTCTACTATAATTATTTTGAAATTCTGTCTAACAGTGAAACACTAGGCAGTACACTATTTCATTAGGTTTACTTTAGTTTAATCCACACTTAACATGAAATTACTGCTTATTTTGAATTTCAAAAATTAAAAATTCATTATAACTCAATTGTCACATATGATTTTTTTTAACACAGTACTAAAGTCGTACTCTGAAAGCCACTTTCTCTGTAGTGCCCAACTGCTTGTGCTTATTTCACCATACTTCACTGAAGAGCTGCACCGCAATTTATGTTAACGTACGAAATCAAAAATAAAACCTTTTCCGCACTGGACACCTTACAGAATAGCATTTAACACCATCTCGGTTTCTGTCTTGAAAGAAATTTTATTCCATAACCTTACAAAGATCAATGATGCTCGGGAGGAGGTTATGAAAAGAGTGCAAAAAGCGCAACTGAAGTTTAATGAATACATTACTTACATAATATGGACAACACCTCCCCAGCCAGAGATTGCATCACGATCACACGCATTCACTAGAGCTTGAGAAATCGTTTCAAATAATATGTCAGGTTCCTATTTGTCAGGGGAAACAAAATCCATTAACATCGTTCACAACAAAATTAAATCCCAATTTGACACAAATTACGTTACATGAATACATACACCAACACTTTCCTTTGTTTCTTACTATCAACAAAATACTTACTTCAGTAATAGGTGCTAAAATCGCTATTTTATGCTTTCACTGCTCAAAATTAATCAAACAGACCATTTGATCTCAATCTAATACCCTATAGCTCCCGCCAGGGGCGCTACTCTATATCCTACAATACAAGGCGAGCGTCCATAATATCTCATTATCGCTTTGAGCACAACGTTGTGAATACATACACCAACACTTTCCTTTGTTTTTTTTTTCGATTTGACACTTACGAGTCGCAGCGAGAATCCTCCTACTGGCCAGTGAGTTTGAACAATTTAGATTATTTCGCAAGAGCATTCCTTATTTGATCTAAAGTCGAGCAATTTTTTTTCCCTTAGCAATTTGACTAATTTCCCCAAAGAGCAAAGATTATGATACTGACGTCTAGTTATTATAACTAGGAAAAAATTTCACATAGCTGGCCTAGTTTGCCAATCTAGGTATCTAAGAATTGCTTAGAAGCTACCGTACTCGCTAAGGCAAATTAAACGAAGAAAATAACTGCGTACGTACATAAGCTTTATTACATGTGGGGTCCTCCAGTAGTGTCAACATATTACTGCCGCAGCACCCGAAGTGGGGGGGGGGGGGGGGATTCCAGAAATTTACTTTTTCCTTTATCCAAACCTGCTATCTATTTATACACACTTTCGAGTTCACACACTTATCCTTTGGTTCACCAGGCCTTTTTTTGGTTTTTAGTTTATGAACTTGCGAAGAACCAAAGAACAAAAATAGTTAAAGGGCCAACACTACTGTTTCTTACTATCTGCAATATACTTACCTTCAGTACTCACGCTAAATTCGCTTAATTTGGCTTTTCCCATGCTCAAACAAATAATTTTCTTAAATTTTTGAATTTTCCGCCTGTTGCCCGGTTTCCCCGCCAGGCACGCTGCGCAGTATACCTGCTGCAGCTGCCTGCCTCCCGTGGGGAAAACCCCATTTCGCTTTTGAGCACGCGTCGATATAGGTCGAGAGTGCGGTTATTCCCATTCAAACAATGGTGGAAAACGATCAAATTGTGATAGAAACAGGCAACGAAGAGGTGGATAATGTGAACGAACTTTTGAAGAACGGAGTTTTCCCATCATGTACTTGCCAGAAGACACCGAAGGATCTACACCCACTTTGCAGGAGGTGCCGTGGGTGCAACTTTGTGGACAATCTGTGCGATATTTGTGAGCTTCACAAGGAGGCGACCGTCAAAAAAATTTTGTATACCTGGCACCACTCGGACCAGAAAAAGGCGCAGAACAAAAGGAAGGCGGAAAAAGAGGCAGCCTACGGAATTCGAGCCTAGACGAACGGTTGGCAGGAATGAGCCAGGACCCAGAGGCGCCCATCTTTATGAAAGAACTAGCCAGTGTCGGATCGGAATCGACAGCCGATTTTGACGGTTTCGAAGGTAACGAGAAGTCAGTTTACCCGGAAGGTTCACTAGGATCGATGTTAACAGCAGCCAGGGAAACAGCCCTGTCCGTAGTCGAGTCAAGGTCGGCTAAGCTGGAAAATAACGTCACAAGCAACGTGAGCGCTAAAGTAATCGGACACGTGGATGCAAAATTAGGTGAGATAAAAAACGAAATTCAAGGCCAAATTACAGGATTAATCGCAAGTGTTCAGGCATTGATTGCGGGAAATGCGAGTCGGCATTCAACTGGAGCGTCATCGAAACCCGGACCGTTAGTGCAGCTCAATAACTATCTCTCGGTGCAAAGAGAATCGGACGTAACAAAGGGTTCGCCGAGAACCAAAACAAAGGGTTCGCCGGCGATCCTGGAAAAGGCGGCAAAAGAGAAAAAGAAGGAAAATACACAGAAATCGTCTCGCAGTTCACACAAAGAAAAAAGCAGCGAGAATAACGGCAAACCTACTGGAAATGAAGAGCTAAGCAAGGTGGAGGTTTCTAAGAAAGGAAAAGGTGCGGGGAAGCACTCGAAGCAAATGCGATCCCCGTCCGCTCCTGAGAAAGGGGCAGGCGGACGGGAAAAAGAGTCGCACAGTGGCAAGGTCGCCCTGCCCGCACCCGAGAAAAGGGTTAGCGGGAGGGCAGAAGGCCTGTCCACTCCGCAGAGAAGCGGCGATCAAGGGCCGCCGTTCTCTCGCTCAAACCATAGCGGACGTTCAGACGGCCAGTTCGCCGGCGATTCGCCACAGTTCGCAAAAGGCGGGCGGATCGCCAGCGGTGCACAGTGCGCCGGCAGTGCGCCACGGTTCACAAGGGATTGGAAGTTCGACGGCGGTACACGGTTCGCAGCGACGCTGTACATCGCCGCTTCGGGGTTCGCAGCGAGCTTTCGGCTTACAAACGTCGGCAGTGAGGGTAGTTGCTCCTTTCAAGGATCTTTCTGTGGAGTCTGGTGAACATGGCCATCCAGAGGCCTATGACGGCTACAGTGGCGAACAACGTGACGGTGATGTCGGCTCGCAGGACGAGGAGTCGTATGACGAACAGTACGAAGACCAATATGAAGATTATGCACAAAACAGAGGAGAAAAAATGAACCGGGTTCTTTTCCCTCAGGATCCGCCTATTAAATACAGGAAGGCACAGTTTAATGAGGAAGATATTTTTCGAGAAAGCAGGACCTTCGCAGAAGAACAGTTCAGACAAGAACAACAATGGAACGAGGAGGTGTCACGATACACAAATCATCCCGAATCAACGGATCACGACGACCCTTTCGAAGAAGGTCCGGGCCTGATTAATTTGAAGAGCTTCGCGGGATTCACCTTCAAGTACCTGAAAGAGTCGCCTTTCTGCAAGCAGGCGACACCGAAAAAAGTAAACCCGGAGGACCGGCCAATGGAGACCCTGGCAAACGCGGGGAGTGCGAGGGCAGACCCCGTAGTACATCTGCCTCAGTCGGTGGTAGCTTTCAGACAGCTTCTAAATAACGAATCCTTAACAAGGAAAGATGGACAACCAATCTCAATCTCGAAGCCACTCCCCCCCCCCACGACCCAAGTTCGCAAAGATGTTCTTCACGGCCGCGGGGAGGGGGGCACCCCCGAAAAAGAGGTACAAGACTTTTCCTGAGGCAGAGTACTTCACAGAACGCATGGATCTGGAAATGGATTCCACACTCAAGACCCCAGCTTTCATCCGGACGCCAATTCAACATCACGATAACGACGAGGCGCTCCTGAGGTGCAGCATTCGAGCAAACTCACACGCGGAACTCGGCATCAGTGGCGGCGATTAAATCTTTAGTGGAAGAGAAACCTGAACTCAAACAAAACCAGACAATTCGTGAATGCCTTCACATCATGAAAAGAGCGTCTTCATTCCAGCAAGACAACCTTAGCTGGTCTTCACGGTTGCTACTAAACACGGTTTTCCGGAAGAGGGACGCACTCCTGGAATCAGCCCCCTCCATTCCGACAGACATAGCAGGACAGCTGCTGCGGCTACTGCCAATCCACGGAGCAACAGAAGTGTTCGATGGCAAACTACTTCTCCTGGCACCAGAGTTAAAAGAGAAAACCAAGCTGGCATCTTCGTATAACTTACCAAAGAAGGGTCTACGAGGGAGAGCGAGACCCATGCTAAGAGGGTACCCACCATTCCCCTTCCAAGGATCAAGTGGAGGGCCACAGGAAGGGCGAGGCCGAGGTTGCAGAGGTGAAAAGATAGACAGACTCACAGCCCTTTCGTGAAACAGCCCCAGCCCAGCCCAGGGGAAGGGGCGGAGGCCAACAGCGGGGAAGGAGTCAAGGTCGAGGAAGAGGACGTAGACCAGGCAATAGGTATTGACGCGAAGGGAAAGTTTTCCCCCATTCACCGACAGGTGGGGGGAAGACTCACAAGACACCTAGTAGAGTGGAGGAAGGTGACCTCAGATCCCTTCATACTGAATACACTGGAAAATGGATACTACCCCCCCTTTTCTTCAATGCCAGCACTGTCAACAGTTCCCCCCGAATGGACGGAACAAGACAAACAAGCACCAGGACTGCAAGAAGAAATAGAGAAACTTTTACAGAAAGGAGCTTTGGAGTTGGCCCCATTAAACACGAAAAGTTTCTGGAGCCCAGCAAGAGTGATCCCGAAGAAGGGGGGGGGGCACTCGTCTAATTTTCAACTTGAGAAGACTCAACGGACACATCCGCAAGGAACGTTTCAAAATGGAATCGATCGGGAAGATCAGGGATGCCCTACAGGAAGGAGAGTACACGGTTGCGGAGGATCTTGAGGACGCCTACCTCCACGTCCCTCTACACAAAGAAGTGAGACACCTTTTCAGATTACAGCACAAAGGGGTGTCTTATCAGTTTACGACACTACCCTTCGGCCTGTCAACGGCCCCACAGTTTTTTACCAGAATTATGAAACCGGTACTGGCAGTCCTCCACCAAGAAGATATAAAGACCCATGCCTACCTAGACGACTGGCTGATAAGGAATCTGTCGCCGGTAGTCCTGCGGTACCAGCTAGACAGATGCACGAGACTTTTCAAAAGATTGGGCCTGGGAATCAACGTCAAAAAGTCAAGGTATATAACCCCCTACAAGTTTTCACCTTTTTGGGTGTAGAGTTCGACCTTTCGGAATGCAAAGTGAGACCGTCCACAGAAAGAGTAGAAAAGACAGTCAAGTCAATGACGCAACTGCAACAAATGACGCAGATATCCGCGAAGGACCTGGCATCAGTCATTGGTATCATGGACTCCAACGCAGCGTTAGTCCCCCTGGGCCAGTGGAGAGTGAAACCTATCCACTGGTTCAGGAAAGAAGAGTGGATCCCAAGGGTATCATGGTTGGATATCATACAACTAAGAAACCTACCGGACATGGGATGGTGGACGAAGAAGGAAAACTTCCAGGCAGGCGTGCACCTGAAGGAACAGGACACGGACACGCTCCTCTTCACGGACGCTTCGTCGAGCGGTTGGGGGGTGCACTTAGGAGATTCCAAGATCTCGGGGGAGTGGAGTTCAACAGAACAGGCCCTTCACATAAACATCCTCGAACTAAGAGCCGTGAGGTTAGCTGTGGGCGCGTGGAGAGAGTCTCTGCAAGGGAGAAATGTGGGAGTTATGTCGAACACCACCACAACGGTGGCCTACATCAAACAGGCGAAGGAAACGGCTAAGTCCCACATATGGTCAAACGGTCGGGGCTCAAAAACTGGTCGTGTAAACTTGAACACACTCCAAGGATCTGATGGAGGAGACGTCCAGACTGATGGAAATCTGTGCCCAGAACTACATCAACCTGACCCCGAGACACATTCCGGGATGGCAGAACGTCTGGGCGGACGAATTCTCGAGAAGAAACAAGATTCCGACGACAGAATGGCAACTGGATCTGACCATCAGTGCTGTGCTTTTCGACAGATGGGTGAAACCATGGGTGGACTTATTCGCAACAAAAGCCAACAAGCAACTACAGAACTACATTTCCCCAATCCCGGATCCGGAAGCCTGGGCGACGGATGCCCTGGCCGTATCTTGGGAAGGAATGAGTGCATACGCCTTTCCCCCGTTCTGTTTGCTACAACAAGTAATGAACAAAATGAGAGAAGTTTCAGGGTCATTCATTCTAGTAGCTCCATACTGGCCGGCAGCCACGTGGTTTCCGGACCTGATGGAGCTGAAGAGAGACGGTCCAATTACTCTGCCGTTGACAGAAAAATTTCTTTCACAACACAGAGGAACGACACTCCACCCATCACCCGAAATTCTACATCTTCAAGGGTGGTTACTCTGAAGGAGAATCTGACGGAAGATGGTTTCACTCAGGAAGTGGCAGATAGACTCCTACAATCCGTGCGAAAATCGACGTCGAATATGTACAGTGGCAGTGGCGGAGTTGGTTCGTTTGGGCAAAGGAACATGGACGTGACCCGTGCAACCCATCCATTTTTAAGATCACACAATTCCTCGAAGATCTTTTCAAGAAAAGATCTCCGACCTCGATCAAAGGGTACAGATCGGCCATTAACTCAGTTCTCACTTGCCTGGGGAGGTCGGACGTAGTTTCACATCCAATCCTGTCAAAGTTGATTTCGGCCTTTGAAAATGCCCGACCAAGGACTAAGAGAAGATTTTCGAGCTGGAGCTTGCCACTGGTGCTCACAAGTTTGGCACAACCACTGTACGAACATCTCGCGTCAGCACGCTAACGCTCCTGACCCAGAAGACAGTTTTCCTCGTCGCTCTAGCGTCAGCGGCGAGACAGAGCGAGGTGGCAGCTTTTTCAAGGGAAGAAGGGAACATCACGTTCGCAAAGGACTGGTCCTCTGTATCACTTTCTTTTACGGCGGAGTTCAGAGCAAAAAATCAGAGACCCGATAAAGCTCCAACACCAGTGGTGATTCACGCAATAGGATGCGGGAAACCAGGTCGGAGCGAGGAGAAGATGCAATGCCCAATCAGGGCGATAAAATATTACCTGGATAGGACAGACGCATTACTGCCACCTAGACCACAAAGAAAAGGCAAACAACCTCTCTTCCTAGACGTAGACAAAGCAACGGGAGAAATGTTGGACAAGTCAGTCACGCCTTTCAAACTGGGCGGCTGGATCTGTCAAGTCATACGGAGAGCGTATGAAACGAGTCCAGAGCACGCAGATGTGCCAAAGGAGGTGAGGGCACACGAACTGAGAGCGCTATCAGCCTCATGGGCCTTCGCCAGAGGAACGCCATTAGATGAGGTGGCGGTGGCATGCAGATGGAAAAGCAAAAATACATTCATCAGGCACTATCTCCGAGAAACAAGCGGAGAAAGTGGCGCAGAAGTAGTAGCACAACATGTCGTCACTGGAGCTAAGAAGAGCCAGTAGGCGTCGGGACGTGCACAGTGGAAACCACGTAAGGAGCAGCTCCGGAGGCAAGACACCTCAGGAGACAGAAACGGTGGACTGGGTCTCAGAAGAACCAGGCACCGGCGTGCGAGACAGGAGATGAGAGGGACAAGAAGACCGACTCAACGTTAAGGTGAGTGTGGCTTATGGTAATTAGGTCGTATGGTTAAGGTCTTTCTCTGTGTTTTTCCCCACCCCCGGTACGACAAAGTCAGCGTGAGTACTGAAGGTAAGTATTTTGCAGATGGTAAGAAACGAGAATTTTAACCTGTTAAAATTGGTTTTTACTATCATAAAAATACTTACCTTCAGTACAACCCGCCCGCCTCCCCGCTGAAGAACAAGAAAGATTCGAAAGCCCATGGGAGGCAGGCAGCTGCAGCAGGTATACTGCGCAGCGCGCCTGGCGGGGAAACCGGGCAACAGGCGGAATATTCAAAAATTTAAGAAAATTATTTGTTTGAGCATGGGAAAAGCCAAATTAAGCGAATTTAGCGTGAGTACTGAAGGTAAGTATTTTTATGATAGTAAAAACCAATTTTAACAGGTTAAAATTCTCGTTTTTAGTCTTCTGTACAGCCGTACCGGCTGAGAAGACTATTGCAACGACTTTGTCCGTCCGTCCGTCGCTTTTTTCAACTTCGCAACGGTACCAGAAATTGACGACCACTGTTTACAACGTTCGATTCAGTGTCAAAAGTTAGTTAAATAACATGGCAAATTAAAACATCGTTGCCTCCTTATAGCTAATAGACTTCATCGACGTAACTAAATTAAATAACATTTCATCGTCGAATTGAAATCCTAAAGTTTTGTGTTAACGCAGCCCTAAAAACAAAAACAATTTAGCTTCGTTTAAAAGAGTCTTGTCACATGAATGAATAGGCTTACGATCGAACCATTAGGCCTATCTGCTACTTACGAAACCAACACTGCCGTTAAAAAAATTAGGCCTACAAAATGAAAATTTGATCTAAAATCACGTTACCATGGCAACGTCAATCGTTGCTACGAGTCGCTGCAGCGTTTCTCCTGTCCCTTCCCTACTACCACTGATCTATATTAGGCTACGTTGCGCATTACGTTGTAACACTGTAACTGTGTGCGGGGAGGCATACCGTGTTGCAAAAATGAATAGGTTTACTGTATACAATCCAAATCTCCGTTAGTTGCTACTTACGAAATTAAAGTTGTAAATTAGGCCTAAACGCTGACAATTATGCCTAAAACGTAAAATAAGCTTAAAAGTTAACATATTTGTAACGGGCAATTCTGATGGTTACTGTTTTTAGATTATATAATAGATATAGCTATTGTAGTGCATGATAGAGATGTGCGCCTCAACATTGGAAGTGAACGAACTGTACAGAAGACCAATGCGACTAGATAGTCGCTGTAGCCCCTTGTTTTTCTAGAGTACAAGTTACTTTTCGTATAAGCGATGCAGCGAATTATGTTGTCATGAACTCTGTTCAGGTGCTCTACTCTGTACAGACATTCACCCCCCCCCCCCTTCCCCTCGGAGCTCGCATCTAATTCCGAAAATCGAAGACGACGGCTATTGCATTATGCAACAGTTCTCTCGATTTGGACGTTGGTCTAGACCATGCACTGCTTTTGACTCGAGTAAATCAGCCCTACCACAAACGTTTTAGGAAGCTATATTACCTGTAATGAAGTAGGCGATTTTTATTGGAAAAAAGACTGACGATTCATCAAGTGATTGTAAATAGGATGGTCCTTACAGGATGGGTGCATGACATAATGATTAATGGCCACAACCCACCATGGCTGTCATCTGTGTCAGCCATCACTACCATTTAGCGGAATTTCAGGATTGGATGTGAAATTTAAACATTTGTTGAATAGAATAATTGTTTTCCGTTGGATATTTTTTTAACAATGTGGATTTCACAGATTTCCACAAAAAGCCCAATTTTACCTGGCAAGGAGGTCAAAATTGGTTTCTATTGCCTGGAAAATATACCCTACCTGTAATTTTTATTGCATTCAGTTCCTGAGTGCTTGTTACCCTGAAGCAATCAAAGTCTCTAGATACGCTCAGCTCAGTCACCCACCTGCGCATGCGCGGTCAGGCACGCGCAGGCCCTCCATAAATGGTGTTACGGTGTTAGCCAGCCATCTATTTTTCCTCATGATATGTCAGCCATGATGGTGACTCGAGAGGGGAGGTTGGGTGGGTAATTACAGGTAGTGTATATTTTCTGTCAGGCAATAGAAACCAATTTTGACCTGGCCAGGTAAAATTGGGTTTTCTACTTACCGTTCCGAAAATATACGCTACCTGTAATTTTTATTGCATTCAGTTGACCTCATCAATATAGGTGGCGGGCACCATTATGGCGAGTTGTGAGTTGTGAGCTGGGTCCCCAGTGACCGAGTTGAGGTGGTTTTGTTGCAGGCGCAACGTTCTCAGATCACGACCAACTTCAATGAGCAAGGCTGTCGGAGTGGGGTGGGAACATTCCTTTGCCAAAGCGAGTTGGCGAAGAAGTTCGGCGAGTTTCAAGATTCCAGCATTGGTTTGACGAGGGTGGGGGGAAGTTAAGTCAAAGGTTTAAGGGGGGATATTTGACATGGTGTTTGATCCTTGAAAAGGTTCTATCTTGGAGGATGAGGATGGGTTTCCGGGAAGTCAGATTTCATGTTGACTGCTGTGGTTGACAGTTTTCGGGCGGTCGTAAGGTTGAGGGTTTTCCATTAAAGGAAGTTGCGTTCAAAGAATGAAAACGGAAGAACGGTTCTAAGGTTTGAGCAAGAGGGTTGCAAATTGCAGTGAGAATGTTCGGGTTGAGGTCATCGGAAGGGTTCTTGGGTTTGAAGCAGAACAGTGCATGTTAGCGTGGGTTAGTCCAGTCTGGAGCGTAGTGGTGAATGTCGAATGGAGTGCGAGGTGGCATATTGCAAGGTTTGGGCCGCTGAAGGATGTGCGAGTTGGAGAACGTGGCTTGTGCGTAATCCCTGGGTGGATGGCCAGTTGTTTCGTGATGTGGGGTGACAGTAGTTCCATCAGCACTTGGTGGGGCAGTGACTTTGTGCAGAGGGCGTAACATGGTGCGTTGCTGTGAAGTGCAGGAAAAAATGTGGACCTTAGAGTCAACATGAATGAATTCGGCGAGAAGTGCATGGAGACAAAAAGTTTGAGTTTTCCGTTGGAACCAGTCCATGTTTATGCGAAACAGGGGTGAATGGCTAACGTGTTGTTTATGTTTGTCATAGTACATGATGATGGAAATGGGAACAGTTTGAAAAGGAATCGGAGTGTATTTGCATGTACGGGGCGCAAAGAGGTTTTCGAAAAGTGTCACAAAAAATCATTTTAACAGACCGATTTTTTAAAAAACTTCAGGCTTTCTACTTATATGCGTGCTAGGCCACCAAATGTTCTATATGTGACAAATTCTTGGTACACCCCTCAAGTTGGCGCTCACTTGACATGAAAAACCAAATTTTTGTTAGCGATTCTACTAGTTTACAGTTTTAATTCAGCCAACTCCAACTAAGTAGGGCATTTTCAGTTCGCGATTTGGAATATTTTACCAAATATAAATATAGGCTAATTTTTCTATGAAAATGTGCACGAGTGCCAAAAATCAGACAACAGGGCTGTATAGAACACACTAATAACACTGTTGTACGAAATCAACCAATATTTTTTAGACCTCTGAAGTTTTGAAACATTTAGCCTCAAAATGCAGCTAGACTAGAATTGAAACAAAAATTGAGTTTGGACTGGTTTTACTAAAAAATTCAAGGATAGCCTACACCAAGTACTAAAGTGAGTTTTCATAATGGGGAAACATAATTTAAAGTAAAAAGTTTGGCATCTGTAGGAAGTTGGCTGACTAAAATTAAACTTGCGGAATCGCTAACAAAATTTTGTTTTTCACGTCATGTGTGCGCTAACTTCAGGGGTGTGCCAAAAATTTGTCACACGTACTAGTATTGTCAGCGGAGTACACATGAAGGTTAAGTTGAAAAAGTGTTGTGCGTGCCTGAAGTTTTGTGAAAACTCGGTTGTTAAAATGAATTTTTTGAGACGCTGTTCCAAAACCCCTCGCGCCCTTTACTAAAAACAGCTGGAATGTGGCAACGAAGCCAAATTTTGAAAAAATGACTTTTGGGTTGTGATCAGGACACTATAGGATGTACAGTAGGCAACAACGAGTTTGTCCACGCAACAATGGACGCTTCTAACAATGAAGCTCGCATTTCGTGGACAGAGGAGTAGGGTATTGTTGTCAGCACTGAGAAGCAATAGCCTTTACGCAGGTTACCATGGATTATTAAAAACACTTACAAAGTTCGGTTTGCTTTGCAGCTTTTTAGTTGTTACGAAAACAATATGCTATTCACGTATAATTAGTTTTAGTTTTTTTATTCGTTTCTTGCCCAATTTGAATTAGAATTTAATGTCAAAAGCCCTGACCTACAGCCAAGCGGTCTATAAGTAAAAATGCTAATCTTAAACATTTTTTAAGTACGAATTATGTTGCAACTTAAAGGAAAACTTAAATCTGTTGTCGATGAATCATTTTAAAACTATTATTTTTATCGCACTGATCCAATACCTTCTACCCACTACGTTGGGTTTGCCTAATATAAAGTCAGATTGTTAAGCACACTTAAAGGCACATAAATCCCTCCGTTCTGGCCGCTTTACTCTGCGTCACCTACGCTAAAATATAGTTCAAACGACCGCAGCGCGCATTGCTATACGACACTAGTCATACTCATTTCGGGGCCGCTGCAACGTGACACATCGTACGACCAAGTCGCAAACGTGAGCGAAGGATTAATTATCCTTCCTCCAGGGCCGCGGCTTGCCAGCGATGTGGCGGGAGTTAAGTAACGCTCGGACCGAGCCGTTTAAAACAAGCCTAATAACATTCACGCGCCACTACTGACATCTGCATCGTACCCTTAGACCAGCAAATGAAAGGTAAATCAGGTTATTTAAAACTATTTCCGGTAATGTATCGAGTGAAACTGTTAAAATATACCGGAGGGAGTTATGTGCCTTTAAATGAAGTGGAAGTCGTAATGGTCTTCGATTATTTACCTAGCTCACCAAACATTCGTTTAGGTTACTTTAGAAATTAAAAAGTAAGAGAATTAAACAAACATCTATCGTAGCATCTGGGGACTGAAATGAAGACTACTGCATTGAACGAAAAAAGTAAAAACGTATCATCGTGTTAGATTTCTGGCCACATTATAACACGTGAATTTGTTTTTCTCCGCTTCAATTGCAAAACACTGCCTTTCACTGCAGTCCATGAACGCTACGACGGTTGTTTGTTTATGCAAGAACTAAGAATTTAGAGAGACCTGCTTACAAGCTGTTGCGTTTTTCTAATATTCTTTACAACAATGTTGCAACCACGCTGAAAGCACGGCCTCTAGCAATGTTGCAGAATTCATTGTTGAAATTTTCGTTGTTGAAAGGACAAACTCGTTGTCGCATACTGTACCTGTCTCTCAAAAACTCACTCTTAAAGCAATGCCAGGATGTAACTAATCTAAAATATGTCATTTTGAAACCTAAGATGTATTGGGTGGGTTGAATGCCAGCTAAAAAGCACAATGAAGGATAATTTTATTCATGGGAAGACACAAAATTAGGGATTTTTTTTGACGCGGCAGGGCCCGAGAGACATTTATTTTTATTTACGTTTAATGCGGCAGTACCTGAGAAACGTTTATTGGCTTAATTACAGACAAGTGAGGAGGTGTTTTGTGTCATTCATAAAGCACAAATGTATTCTTACAATAGTAGGCTATGTTTTTTCATGAAATGAGTGACTCAAATCATTGCCTGTTAAATCGCATGTCATTTCCACACATAGTTTGCTTATCGCTACAAATACAAAAAATTGCTATTTATCAAAACATACTAGGCCTATAAGAACATTAGTCCTGAAGCTTTGAGACCAGATAGGACGATTAAAAGCAAAAATATTATTTTACATTATTTTATCTAGGCCTATCTAGATTGTGTCTTCAAACAAGCAAATAACCGATTCGACGTTTTGTTCACATCATAAAATTTCTTTTATCCAAAGCTAAGACTGATAGTTATTTTTTTTCCCCAGTTCACTACATGTCTTTTTTAGGTACACCTTTGGGCATAAAAAATGATCGCACTGTATCCAGGTTCAAGTAGCCAACAACAATGCAAACTTTTTCATTGTCGTAAATAAGACAATACGTCACTGAAGGCGGAGGGAATTCTCCATTGTTGATGCCAAAGAGTGGCATAATTGAATGGCATTGTTTATAGCCCTAGTATAACGAAAATGATCATTTTTTATACCCAAAGGTGTACGTTGGGTTGACTATGACCATCCTTCACAAATCTCACTCAATGAGCAGTTGCCATTTGTCAAGAACTGTATACTTTACATTGATACAAATCACTTTTGTATTTTCTACTCTGAACATAGGCAAATTTTTAGTTTTTAATTTTTTACATTGCTCAGACGCAAAATTCCAAAAGATACTGCACCATTGCTGAACCATTGATCATATCTGCTACCCCTCCAAATGCTGGATGCATACAGCAAACCTTTCTTTTCTAGCTAGGCTAGTATGGTCGAGATATGAGTACCAAGCTTCAAATCAGGTCACTGTTTTGGCGAGCAGAAATAAAACTGCCCATTTTTGTTCGCCATTTGGTGACTGGTGACCGACATTTGTGAAGGTTGTCAATGACCTTGGATGTCCAAATACATATGAATTGATTAAACTCACAAGCACTTATTTGTCAAAACCTATTAGCCATTTGGAAAGCAATGTTAAATTGTAAGCCTTGGGCCAACCATAATTTTCTGTCTTAAAATGATCAGGTAACTTATTCAAAAGTTAATGCATTTCTTAAGCCTTGTCTGCTTTTTGTGCTAAATTCACTATAGACGTCTTCAAAAAATCCAGATTAAATCCAAATTAAAAAAGACCAGATTACTTTATAGAACATAAAGACTTATCCTACAGTACAGTACTTTACGTTTAAAAAAATTGAGATTAAAAAATAGATCTAGTTTACTAGCAAAAAAAAAAATTGGCATGTCAATTTATAGGTAGGCCTACTTTCATTCGCATACTGTAGTTATTGGGCTTAAAATGTGCGCGGGGACGAGGGCTACCCTGACAACGAGTTTCATGATGTGTTATGGCGAAGGTCTAACTTCAAAAGCAGTGAAAAAATGAAACATAAGCCTCGACCTGCATTAAATGCTACAAATTAACAGATTTCACTTAAACATGGCACAACACAGAGAATGCCTTTTAAACATGGGCTGTCTAAAATGGAAATTTAATTTAAGCTTTACCACTTCAAAGTGACAATAACTGCACTGGGTCCAGAAAATCAAGCAAAAGACAATGTTTTAGGCCTACATGTTAAATATATATATTTAATTTATATTTAGGGGGGGGGGGGAGCAGTAAAGTGGTCTACTAAAAAAAACAAATTAAAAATAAAATGAAGATTTTGTTTTTTTATTCCATTTCTTTTAAGTAAACTTATTACACTTAAAATCAGCTTCTTGTTGTTCACAATCATACAGTTGCCCAAACTTACAGGTTTTGAATTTTGGTTTAACGCTTTTGCACGTCAATTTGACACTTTTGTACTTGGATTTAACACTTTTGTACTTCAATTTAACGTTAGTGGCTTTCAAATTAACACTCTTTGTCTTTCGATTTAACACACTTGCACTTGAATTTAACACTTTCGCACTTGAAATTAAAACATTGAAACAACTGATTCTTTTTTTATTCGCTGTAAAGAATGTGAAATTATACAAAATATACTCATTTCGCTGCAACGCTCAGGAGACTCTACGAAATATCGTATGGCGCTGTAAATAAATGACGATTAAGAGCGGCGTTTAGAGCGAAAACGAAAGCGAATGACGACTGTTTTGGAGACTAGCTGGTTTATGCAACGTAGGCTTGTGTGAGAGACTTTCACTCCACAGGACAAACGACTCACAGCTGGGTATTCTAACGTCTTTAGTTCACATATTCATAACAAATCTTGCTGAAACCTTCGTCCACCTGCAGTCGCTGGCTTCTTACAACCAACCACTATATTCGCGCGCTCACAAGCAGACGTTGCCGCTTACGATAACACTGGGAGGTGTGCGTCTAAGGCAGGCACTGGCCGCTTGTGCCCTCAAACTTGTACGTGTACGAGGCGCTTCTCATTGTATGCTTCCACGTAATTTATTATCTGTCTAGGTTATGCTCGTGTAAATATTGGCTTCAGGCCTCCTTTTTCTTTTTTTTTTTCTTACTTGGTTCTCCTTTCGAGAAAACAGTGTAAATTTCTGCCACCTATATTACTGCAAATATGCAGTGCAGTGATTAAAATAAAATAATAGTGATATTTTCGTGTTATTTACTTTTTTTCGAATGTTATGTACAGTTGCTCCTTGTGAATTCTTTCGTCAGCAACAAGCTCAACAATGATTTTGATTCATTTGATGTTTTTGAGTAGCTGCCCCTTGCGACTCGTCGTCGTCGGTCCGTGGCTTCCCTAGCAGGCTCATTGTTTAGTACTACTTGCTCTGTAGCTGCCGTAGTACGTAGTACGTCAACTTCAGTAATATTGCTGTCAAGATTTCTAACATACGTTTCGCCACCCCCACTACTGGCCATACCTTGTGAATCATCACTCACTCTCTTGGCCTTGGCATAACCCAGCTAGTAACTCCAAAGCAATCGTCATTTCACTTTCGTTTTCGCTTCAAACGCCGCTATTACTGTAATCGTCATTTAATTAAAGCGCTGTAGGATATTTAGAAGAGTTTGGGGAGCGTTGCAGCGAAATTTCATTATAGCTGCATTTTTTTTATGCTGTAAAAATTTCTGTGTAAGCATATTTCGTATACTTTCACATTCTTTAGAGCGAATAAAACAAATTAGTTATTATTACAATGCTTTAATTTCAAGTGCAAAAGTGTTAAATTCAAGTGCAAGTGTGTTAAATCCAAAGACAAGAATGTTAATTTGATTTCCACTACGTTAAATTGAAGTACAAAAGTGTCAAATTGACGTGCAAAAGTGTTAAACCAAAGTTCAAAACCTGTAAAAACAGTAAAAGGGTGTTTAAAAAGTTCAATCTTAGCTGTAAAATGTAACAGCAATATTCATGACTTATTTAATGTTTTTTTTTAACATCTGCGGAAATTTGGCTGGAAAGTACTCAGAATAAGACAATTTGTAGGCAATTTTTGCATCAGATCGGTTGGTTCTTGCACAAAAATGTTCTCCATACCATTAACTGAAATCGGCAGCAAATGTTTGGTACTTCAATCACTTTATTCCACTTTCTAAACGAAACGCACGACGAAACGTTTCTTCTTGAAGTAAAAAATCACACAGTTGCCCGACTAAACTACGTTAGGCCTAACGCACAGTGGTTTACTGTTTTGCGATAATCACGTGATCAGTTACAGCGAATCGCTGATTAGCGTTTCTCTGTCGCATCGTGTGGCTCAACGGCCTCAGAGTCTTTTTTATCCAATATGGCTTTAGGCTCGTAGCTTATGCTTAATATTTCACATAAGCTGGTAAAACTGGTACTTCTACAGTAAGACTCTGAAAATGGTTTATTTATTTATTTATTATTGTATGTAAGTGGAAGTGGTAATGAAACCGTTTTTGGCAATTTTGCAATGGCTCTTGCATTGGAAAGTTTTTACAAAGTCGTAAAATATTTTTTCGAGGAGGAGGGAGATTTTACGCTTTAGGTAATGTAATGTAAGACTTCAACAAAAAGGTTTTGAAGAAAATAACGTAAATTTTGTTTTCCAAGGATTTTTATGGTCCATCGACCAGCTGTTTTTTTTTGGAGGGCGATGCGCTCTTTCTCCCCCTTCCCTCCTATCCCGTATTTATGCTATTCTTATAATTTATTAAGTACAAAATACCTTAAAATACCGCAGGGTCTAAAAACTGGTACTTTTAAAACCACGAAAATGCTTATTTATTTATGTATGCTTGGATCATGCACACAGGGGAGCAGGGGGAACCCCCTCCCCTGTCAGACTGCCCTCACGGCAAAGTGCCCTTTTCTTTAAAAAATGTCCAACATTTACTGGAGCAGTGGTGTAAAAGTGCCCCCAAAAAGTTGCAAAAACAGCTAGAAAGGAGTACAAAGAGGGGCAGAAAAGGGAAAGAACACCCAAAAAAAATTCCCCAGAAAAAAAGTATTTTGTCTCTGCCCTCTCGGGAAACTGTGCACGTGTCTCTATGTAGGGCTTTTAAAGCCTTAAAGCTTTCATAATTATTATTTCTTTGTTTGCCAAACATATTAACCTCATAATTTTAGCATTACATTGTCCTCAATTAATGTCTCGCTGGAGGATTTTAAGTTGCTTGTAGACGCCTGCTTCCATTACCCTCTGCGCATGTGCAGACCTCTCTATATAAGCGAGAGCGTGGTCGGTCTCGCCATTCATTTTCCTCCAGAGGTTCCTACGCGTCACCTCGTCTCCCGCCTTTCGGCCTGGATTTTGGATTCTTTCGGTCATCTCCAACGATGGAAACTGCCCTTTCGGTCAAGGCTCCCGCCTCGGATGCTGTACTCTCTCCACCTGCTATCCCGATCGTCCGCGACGACCGCTGCGCGCCCGGCACTGAACGGGTCGTGCATGTCGGCAACGACAACGACTCTCCCTTACAAGATGGTTAACGTACTCCACAGCCTCCCGACCTTTCGGTCTTGACTGAAGACCTCAAACAAGCTAAAACACGGTTTCGGGAAGCCAAACAGAAACTCCGAGAAGCCTCGTCTTAAGTCGGCCTTTCGGTCAACACCTCTTCATTGGACTTATCTTTCAAATCTTCCGTAGAGACCATAGTGTTACACGCAGCGAAGCTCACGTCCTTGCTGACTCCGTTTTCTGTTGCTACGCGAGAAAACACCGATGCCTCCCCCGTCGTGCACATCGTCCATACGCCGGGCCAACACACGTGAATGGGTTGCATCCACGACAAGCCACGAGAGTCGAAAACGCCTTTCGCACACCTCCGACGTCGTTCCTTGCAAACGCAAACAACAAGCCCCTCTTTCAGTAGACACCAATGCAGCGCCCTCGGCTACTCAACAAGATCATGGCGTACAAACGCCTCACGCTAAACACATCCACTTCCCGGAAGACAATGCCGAAGATCCGACCATTCCCTTGGCATCACTACTCAAAACGGTAGAAGACACTGTTCCCGACTGTTTTCTCTATAAACCTACAGAGTCCGTCAACGCCCCAGTCATTAACAGAGGACTCAAGACCGGCTTCGCCTTGCACGAAAAGGATGCCAAACCACGCAGCTCCTAGGCCAGTCCACTACGCTCCTCACCTGCCTGCTTCGAAACGGTGGCTCCCTCCTCGGCAAAGGTGAGCCCTTAATTCTCGACACAGAAACGCCTGCTCCACGGGCCGGCCATGAATCAAGCTTCTTTCAGCCATACGGCGATGGCGCAACTAACCCTAAGCATTTCGACACCTACCGTGAATGCGAATTTCTTTGCAGTGAAGTCAAGATGGACTTTGGAAAGGCACTCTCCATCTCCAAAAGAATTGAAGTCCCTTCTTCCGTTCTTTACGACAACGATAAATGCCTCCGTCTAAGCCTACGTGCAGCGTCACAAGCAGACATATTGAACACAGCAGTCAACGCTCTTTGTGCGAAACTTTCGGTCGACGCAAGCCCAGAAGAGATTCATAATGTATCATCTCTCAACTGTTCCAAAAAGCGAGTTTTGCAACCTATCACTCAATAAACTGGGCCACACGGGCACTTTTTAACGACACACTGATCCTAACGGAAGCAGCTCTCAAGTCAGCTCACAACCTAAATGAATCAACCAATCATCGTTTACGGAACCAACCGCTTCAAGAATCTGACACGCTCTTCCGTGGCCTCATCCCGACACTTGCACCCCATCTCGACATCTCTCGCAAGTCCAAGCCCTTTCGGCAAGACAAACCACCCTTTCGGTCATCCAAAGTACCAGGGTGCTCGCTCTTCTCCCGAGAAGCCATCTAACTCAACAAGCACTCCACGCAATGACGGTTCATCCAATAAGCCCCAGCCCTTTCGGTCTGACCGTCAACCCCGCTCCCGCTCAAATCAGCGATACAACCAGAAGTATACAGCAACTCCCGAACGTCACAGCCGATACTCATCTCCCGGCGGCCGCCGCTCCAACCGTAAGAAATGACTATCACCGTCTCTCTCTCTCGCTTCCCAGTCGGGGCAGGACTCCGCCATTTTTATCCGGCCTGGGAAACGCTTCCCTGCAACTCTCAAGTCCTTTCGGTCATCAAAGACGGCTTTCGGCCAACCTTTATCTCGAAACCATCGCTTGCAAGGAGCCCTCCGTGGAATTTCATGACTCCAGTCTCAGACTCCCTCTCATTCGAAATCTCACTTCTTCTAGCAAAAAATGGCAATAACCAAATGCCACAACCAGGGACCGGGTTTCTACGGTGCCATTTTCACACGCCCAAAGAAGACAGGGGGTCAAAGACTAATTTCCAACATGAAACCCCTAAACAAATTCATCGACAATCCCCCACTTCAAAATGGAAACCCTAGAAACCATTAGTCTCTCTTTCAAACAAAACGACTGAACAATATCGATAGATCTCGAAGACGCCTATCTACACATCCCTCTCCATCCAGCATCAAAAATTTTCCGCTTCATCTACGACAACCACGTTTACGAATTCCGCTGTCTTCCTTTTGGTTTAAACGCAGCACCAAGAATTTTCACCATGGTTTTAAAGCCAATGCTAGCACATTTCCACCAACAACAAATCAAGGCAAGTGCATATCTCGACGACCGGGCCCTACACAACCAGGATCGCCACCGTCAACTACAGGACCGGGACTTCAAAATCAACCTCCTAAATAGCCTGGGCTTCTCAGTAAATTACCCCAAATCCCGTCTCAACCCACAACAAGAATTCACGTTTCTGGGTGCCTCTTTCAATCTCTTATCTGCCCAAATCTCTCCATCACTCGACAGAGTAGAAAACCTTCATCACATTCACCAGTTCCAACACCAACAAGCATTCTCCCTCCGGGAATTAAAATCCCTCATCGGGAAAATGGATTCAATCAATGGCAACTCTCATCCCTTACGGCCGCTGGATGGTAAGACCATTCCATCATCACCGAATCGACAATTGGTCAAACTCGTGCCTAAACCCGGACCATCTGTTTCTATTTCACGAAGACTTTCCTCACAACAGTCTCCTTTGGTGGACAGACATCATGAACCTCACCAAAACGGTTCCACTCCACGAGCCTCCCCCCAACCACATCATCTTCACGGACGCCTCAAATTACGGTTGGAAAGCCCACCTAAACAACCTAGAAATATCGGGCACCTGGCAGGAAAGCAAGCAACAACACATCAATTTTCTCGAACTAAGAGCAATCTTCCTCACCCTTCAGCATCTTCTCCCGAACAGCAAAAACCAGGTAGTACAAGTTCAGGCCGACAACACCACGGTCCTAGGCTACATAAGGAAAAAAAGGTGGAACCAAGTCCAGACAACTCCACAACTTAACTTCCGAAATTCTCAACCTCTGCATCAAAAACAACATCATGTTGCTTCCCCTTCACATGCCAGGGAACAGGAACATCATTGCAGACTCTCTTTCCCGTCGCTCACCCCCCACGGGAGAATGGTGCCTCAAGAAGTCCATCTGCGAATATCCCTTCATAACGTGGGGCACACCAATGATCGACCTATTCGCCACGAGACACAATGCCAGACTTCCCCACTACATCAGCCCGATCCCCGACGATCAAGCTCTGCCAGTCAACGCCCTGACATACCCATGTGGCACAACCTGTACGCATACCTATTCCCACCATTCAAACTACTCCCACAAGTACTACAGAAAGCGGACGAAAGTCAAAGCCTCTTCCTTCTCATAGCCCCCTCCTGGCCATCAGCCCCATGGTTTCCACACCTATTGTCTCTTCTGATCGACACTCCAAGAAATTTTCCTCTTCTCCCAGATCTTCTATCTCAACAAAAAGGCTCGAAGCTTCGCCCAAATCTTCCAAACTTAAACCTTCACACGTGGGTACTATCCTCAAACTCCTCAAGAAGGCAGGAATTCATAAAGACGATGCCACCCGAATTGCCTTGAAAGTCACAAGAGACTCAACAAACAGAATGTACGACGGTTACTGGTCCAAATGGTTTCATTGGTGTTACACAAGGGAAATTAATCCAATCAATCCCTCTCTACCCGAATTATTGAGGTTTTTCACTGACCGTTTTGAAATTGACAAGCTCAAAGGCTCAACTATCCTCGTCTATCGTTCAGCTCTACACTCAGTCTTTAGGGAGCAAACAAAACCAACCTTTTGGATGACTACCCACATCTCTGCCCTCCTCTGCTCCTTTGAAAATGACTGACCATCTACAAAACGTCTCGTCACAGACTGGGATCTCTCCATCGTCCGGCAATCTCTAATGTAAGAACCCTACGAACCCATGTTGGACAGCTCCCTTCACCTCCTAACCAGGAAAACTGTCTTCCTCGCGACACTGGCCGCCAGTGCCCGCTGCTCTGAAATTCAAGCACTCTCAGAGGATCCAGCCTACTGCCTTTTCGGCCCTAATTTCTCTTCAGTAACCGTTTACCCAAGGGCAGGATTCCGAGCCAAAACCCAAAAACCTTTGCAACCACCAAAACCCATAACCTTCCCAGCTCTGTCGAACCTTACAGGCAATGAACCAGAATGACTACTATGCCCCATCCGCACGCTCCGTTTCTACCTCACAAGAACTCAACAAGAAGACATCCGCAGAGGCAGAAACAAACTTTTGCTCCCGGTTGATATTCAGACAGGCGAGACCTCAGCTGCCATAATCTCCCGATGGATTAAGAAAATAATCGACATCGCATACGACAAGGCCAACTTAAGCAGAGAGAGAGCAACAGCACACGAGGTTAGAGCGGTTTCCACTTCATGGGCACACCACAACGCCATTCCCATAGAAGAAATTCTACAAGCCGCATCGTGGCGTCACTCAACGACATTCACCTCCCACTACTTGAGGAACATGTCAAGAGAAGAAAAGGGACTACACCGGCTGGGACCAATCGTCGCAGCCAGAACTGTGGTCATGCCCCCTTAAGCACAATCAGAACGAAGCAGATGCAAGCCACCCATAGAAGGAAGCAAGCCACCCATAGAAGGAAGCAAGCCACCCATAGAAGGAAGCAAGCCACCCATAGAAGGAAGCAAGCCATCCATAGAAGGAAGCAAGCCATCCATAGAAGGAAGCAAGCCATCCATAAAAGGAAGCAAGCTACCCATAGAAGGAAGCAAGAACCCTCATAAAACAACGGTCCTTTTTAGGGCCACGAAACCCTACGAAAGAAATCCAAATTTCTGTACCATCCCTCTGTTCTGAATAAAGTGCGAATTTTTTTTATTAAAATTTGGGGGAAGCCTGCTTGCAACCCAGGGTGCCCCGTCACGCCGGTGCCCGCCACCACTTCTTGACGAGGTCTGCTGATAATGCTAAAATTATCAGGTTAATATGTTTGGCAAACAAAGAAAGAACATTTTGCCGGCCCCCAGCCAGGCCAGCTAAAAATGGTTTCTTTTTTGCCTAAACATACTTAACCTAAGCCCGCCCTGCCTCCCCTCTCGAGTCACCGCCTGACAGATTGAGAGGAAAATAAATGCCGAGATCGACCACGCTCTCGCTTATATAGAGAGGCATGCGCAGAGGGTAATGCAAGCAAGCGTCTATAATCTACTCAAAATTGTCCAGTGAGACAATAATTGAGGACAATGTAATGCTAAAATTATCAGGTTAAGTATGTTTAGGCAAAAAAAAAACATTTTTAGCCGGCCTGGCTGGGGGCCCGCAAAATGTTCTTTTTTATTGTCTTTCAAGTGATAACGATTCAGTGTTTTTTAGCAATTTTACATTGAGAAGCGTTTAAACTTTACAAACAGTTAAATAAATACAGATGCAAACCAATTTACGTTGCCTTTTGTACTTAAATGTGAGATTGCTTTAGCAGGGAATTGAACCCACGACCATTGAAACCAATGGCAGAAGTTCTACCGCTGAGCCATACTGACACAAGCCAAAAGTCATGTTAGTAAGGCTCAGCAGTATAACTTCGGCCTTTCGTTTCAAAGGTTGTGGGTTCAATTCTCCACTCAGGCAGTCTGACATACAAGTCCAAAATGCAACATAAATAGGTTTGAATCCGTATTTATTTGACCCTCCTCGAGCCATTTGGATTTCCGTCCTGGTTAACTACAAGTAGTGGCGTAAAGAAATAATATTTTA